>SSNS01000241.1:585345-618444 GCA_006937985.1 Aphyosemion australe | reverse complement strand
CCTTGACCTTTTGTCAGGATTCAATAAAATCATAAAAATAAAAAATGCTGTGAAAATCTTAATGGCTGAAATGTAGATTTGATAACAGATAATTAAACCTGACAGGCTGCTCATGTTGAAAGATGATCATCCTTACATTTCATTTGGACTAATAAAATGGGACGTTAGCTTGAGCAACATTTCTTCCAAAACCCAATGACAAACTTTTAGAACTAGAGAGAACAAATTACCCCGGCCAGCATTTAGAGATTTATGTACACAGCTGGGACTCTTTTTTCCTTGCCTGTCTGGGTAGTGAGTGTGTGTTGGCGTGTCCATGGAGATGATCCTCCCTCAGCTCGCCTGGAATGTTTGCAATGTGCACAAAGAGGAAGAAGCTCAGCCCAAGTACCTGGGGTCCATGCTCAGACCTGCCTGGGGGCCCCTGCAGCTACACGGCTGTCTGTTTTGATAATAAGCACATCTGGAAGGAAACAGCAGCACACATTAAAGCAAAGACACCACTTTTTGTCATTTACTGCTCAATAACCAGTGGTGTCACAGGCTGCAGCCCACTTGATACAATCACATGTGTAAGAGGAGAAAAGAGAGGCTGAAGATGCATGGGCAGGAAGAACATATGTGAGCACTTAAAGGCTGATTCAACAACCCCTTTGATTTCTCCCCATTAGCGTGATTACCGCTGGCTTGGTCCTCTGGTTTAAAAAAAGACTTTCTTGTGCAAAAGAATCGACAAAAACCTAATTAAGAAAATGAAACGCTCATTCTCTGTTTAAGTAAGAAATGAGGTTGACAGTGATGAGATATAAAAGACAGATGCTGAGCAGGAAGGGCGAGCTGAGGATGAAATACAGATAAGGAAAACTGCACGAGAAAGGAGCGACGGAGGGTTGGAAGTCTGCTTTAGACATGCAGACCTCCGTTTGGCATTGTTTTTGATCCCTGGTGTGTGCAGCGTGTCGTAAATCTGTGCTGTGCATAAACAGCGAGGAGACCAGCTGCAAGTGCAGCCTTTGCAAACCCTCTGAGACGTAAACGTTCACATATGACCCCACACACACCTCATTAACATGACCCGCTTTTGCCCATACAGCACTCAGTGCACATATTGATCCCTGCTTCCTTTATGAAGCACAAACTCTGAAAGACACCTTTGGTTTGTGGAATATGCACAAGGATGTACTTATTCCATGGATTTTCAGAAGTAGCTTGTGGTTTGTTTTATGACCTCATGTCAAAAAATAAAAGGTACCATATGAAGTTTAGGATAGCACAGAGCTGGAAAGAATTTGGTCTTCAAAGGTTTGATTTTTTTCTGCTGGAAATCTTTCAAAAAGAGAACTGGGACTGGAACCAATATGAAAAATATGCTTCCAAATTAAAAAGAGATGTGAGAATTTTAAAGCAACAAAACCCTCTCCTTTCCTCTTATAGTTGAAATTAAGTGGAAAACTGCAACAGCTCTGCTCTGACAGCAGCACTCTCATTAAATTTGAGGTTAACTTCTTTATCCAATCATGCATCCACTGGGACTATTTTTACTTTTTAGCTAAATGGAGCCTTTAGGTTTGAACCTCGTGGTGACAAATATTCTCCTATGAAAATAAAAGTTAGAGTGCAGTAAAACCCTTTAGAAATCATATCAAAACATGTCAGTTGTCTCCTTCAGTTTATCACTCTGTGTGAGGGGATTAGGGAGATTGCAGCAGGCCTGTGGCTGACAGTGAAGCTTTGGAGAAACAGTGCACCAGCACGCTATACTGGTAAATTAAGAATCTGTGGAGCGTTTAACCATCTAGCCTCCACATGAATGCAATTTGATGCAGTTAAAAACACAAAGAGACGAGTTTAAACTACTGTATATTTAAAAAAGAGAAAGATTTTTGGAATGTTGCAATGCACATTAAATTAGTTCAGCATCAAAACGTGTTGCCAGTCACTATTTACAATAATTACAAGAACAATATATCACAAACGTGTGACTTTAAGGCTGAAATTACAATCCAAACACATTGACAAGAGTGCAGGTGCTAGCTATCACAATGTGTGCAAATTACCGTCAAGGAACAAAAAGCTGAATTTCATCATAAATACAAAAACTCAACTAGAGTCAACTTATCGGTTAAGGCTTAGGAGTGTGTCACTGGGATGCACAGGTGAAACCATCCAGCTGCATTACATACAACTCCACTTTTGTTCAGATTCAGGTGAGAATAAAACAAATAAATAAGATAAAATCACCCAGATTTCTCCTTTATGCAGGAGGCTTAAAGCCAGGAGAAAATACCTATGGGAGGCTTTTAAAATGTAATTATTCATTAAGTAGGCAACGCATTCTATTCACAAGAGGTAGTTAAGTTGGGTAATTCAAGACTGCTTTATAATCAATTATGCACAGGTGAACGTGCAGGCAACAAATCCATCACCTGTGCACGCTGGGTCTTCACTGCTGGCTGTACTTTCCTTTACAATGCAAAACGTGTTTGTATAATCTGTCTATCCTGTCCTGGAGAACCCCCGCGTGCTCGTCGGAGAGAAATCCTAATTCCTGCGACAAAGGCTCGCTGTCTCTGTAGAGCTCCAGCAGCCGCTGCCTGCAGTCTCTGCGCCTGTGCAGCTCCGCCAGGCGCTGCGCGGTCCTTCTCCTGAACACACACACGGAGTTTAGGACAGAATTGTGATATTTCTCCCACATGCTCAACACCCGAAAGCCGTGCACGAGCCCGGCCTCGTTGTCTATGAACACAAGGTCACCGCGGGGGGTTTGGAGGAGGTTGTTCGTGTCCCTCTCCATCACGCGCGAGTCCCACTGCAGGCTGAACAGATTGCTGACGAGTCTGTCGAAGTTTGCAGTCAGGTAATCGAATATGATCAGGTCGGTCCACTGCATCAGCTGCAGCAGCTCCTGGGTGGACTTGTTCCTGAGCCCCTCCAGCGCAGGATGCAGCCCGCTGCTCTGCTGCCTGAGCGGCGCGGGAGTGACGACCCCGGTCAGGTTTGAGATCCACTCCGTGAGGGAGACCACGGCTCCATCACTCCACTGCAGCCCACCGACCCGCGTCCTCACGGCGGCCCACTGCTCGCTGTCTCTGCTGAGCCGGGACAGGACGAGAGGAGGCAGATTTGTGATGCCCAGCAAACTGGCAAGGTAATAAGTCAAAGTTTCTCCTTGCACCTGGTCCGCGTTTATCCCATAACGCACACACGCTTTGGTCCCGTCTGCCAATGTGGCCAGCTGGTTGGATATCCTGCCGCATCCAGGCTCCAGCCCCACTACCCGTGATGCCCTCGCTTTCTGCCTCCAATCCCGAGCATATTCCTCTGTGAACCCGACAGGGAGGAGATCTTCCAGCCATTTACTCCAAAATATCCCATCAACAACCGGATCCTCCCATCCATTTGACCTCTTATCGCCATTCGCGTGATAATTCCGACTTCCCGCGGATGCAGCTGGACTGGTGAGATTGTGAACCTTAAATCTGGCCCCCAGGTGCGGTCTGTTTGCTGCTGGAACAGCGAGCAGAGCTCGGAAAGTTTTCGCGGAGAGGTCCTCTGAAAGACCTTGGTGAGCAGACCCTCCGCCCGCTGCAGAGAACCTCCGCTTGTGTCGCTCCAAGCGGCTCTCCAGTGCGCTCCACACGTAGAAAACACTGGCGAGGGCGCACAGAATGAGCACGGCGAACAAGTTGGCTGAAAGCGCCCTCATGGTGAAGATCATCTTCAGACCACAGGTTTTAGCAGAACATATAGAGAAGCGATCCTCGGCTCTGGGCGGCGCGCTCCGTGTCCCGGACAGCTTCGACGCACCGCTGTAACGCTGGCGGACTGCTTCAGATCACAATAAGGAGCAGGTCTCCGGTTCTGCGTGGCTCTCATCTGTCCAGATGGCGGTAGAAACGGAACGTTTTGAGTCCATGGTGGGTGTAATCAAATAGACGTTCTCCCTTTTGCCCACTGGCGTCACAAGGGCTTTCCGTCCGTTTGCGCCTCTCTGCCTCTCATCCTCCTCTTCTCTCCACCGGGCGCTGACTGAGTTTGATTTGTGGTGGTGTAGGCTCGCCGAGAGACACTAGGCGGTGAGACACGTGACTTTAGCCCGGGGTGGTGGGCGGATCGTGGGAAGGGGGGGTTCAAAAAGGAGCGGAGCAAGTGCACCGCACCGCGTTTTACGCGCGCGCGCGCGTGTGTGCGTGCGTGTGTGTGTGTATGTTTCCAAAGGATTGTGAGGTATTCAAACATGCAGCGGCCATTATAGTAATTAATGCAGATGCGGTTTGATTTTAATCCCACATTTTAGGGAAATTAAAATCTGTGTTTAATCCAAAAAATATATATGTTTCTGTATTTGGCAAAAGGTTTAATCCAAAGTGATTTACAAATAAAATTGGAACAAGTCAGTTGTTATTGAGGCTAAATAAAAGAGGAGGGAAGAACATTATAGGCTCTGCAGGTGAGTGACAGGGTAGAAATAAGAGTTCAAGCATAGGTGCACTGAGAGAGTTCAGAGGAAAGGGCAAGGGAAGTGATTGAGGAGATGCCCTCTCACATGGGAGACCAGTTAGGAGGGCAATGCAGCAGGTGAAACTCAAAAAATGTGAATATTGTGCAAAAGTTCATTTATTCAACTTAAAAGGTGAAAATAATACATGAGACAGACTCATTTCATGCAAAACCAGATATTTCAAGCCTTTATTTCTTAGAATTGTGATGATTATGGCTTACAGCTGATGAAAACCCCAAATTCTAAATCTCAGGAAATTTGAATATTGTGAAAAAGTTCAATATTCTAGACTCAAAGTGTCACACTCTAATCAGCTATTGAATCCAGAACACCTGCAAAGGGTTCCTGAGGCTTTAGATGGTCTCTCAGTCTATAAGATAAATTACTTTTGCACCATATTTTCATTTTCCTAGTTCATTTGTAGCCAAAGCAGGAGCTAAGTATTAGACTAGCTTGGTAGATATAAGTGACATAATGACTAGGGAAGTGGAAAACATTTAGCTGTTTTAAAAAACTAATCCAGAAACGAAGCACAACATGTATTCCATCATAATTTTGTTTGCACGTTGGGTTTGAAGCAAGTTTTCATCACCATAATAATGTAAAACAGATTCTTATTCCCAAAACAAGCCAATTATCTTGTGACCAAACAGCTAAAACACATAAAATCCTTTTAGATCTGAGAACTCACGAGTGCACACATATCAGCTGGTGATACAAACAAACATAATTATTTTTTCCACTGATTGCCTTCTGAAAAATATCTTTTTTTCAACCAATCATTCATTAATATCTTCAGATTCATTTTTCCAAATTGCCTCAATTATGAGGTCCACTTCCTGGCTCTCAGTCAGCTCTCAAACATCCTCAGCAGATGGTGACAGACCCATAAAGTTAACCGAAAACCCTCCAGATTTGACCGTTTAACAGTTTATTCGTCTGAACGTGTGCTGCTGAGTATTTGATCGCTGCCCTGCAAACATCTAGAGCACAAAAGTCAAGTTGCTCTTGTTCCGTCTTTGTTCGAGGCTCTTGTTGAACCGAATGTTAACTCTGTTACTCGCATCCCCGTCGTCGCTGAATTATTTCTCATTATCATCCCGCAGCACGCTTTCCAATTCAACTCGTGCCTTCACACGCTGCATCTTGAACCTTGGTTTCCTAATCAAATTAATTGGGTCATTTTTGCAGCAACATGCAGGCATGCTAAATTGGCTGAGTTGAAAAGACAGCGGCAGACAGAACGTGTGATTAGACCCAATAAATTGCAGGTCCACTAATGTAAGCTCTTAGCACTTTGAGCTGGAAGTGTCTTATCTCTCTGCAGACTTTAATGAGATTTTGTAGCTTAAAGAAAGACATTCTGAGCTGCACAAAAACACTCCTGCTATGGTGTTTCCTTTTTTTATTTGCTCTTTATAATCCAGAATGTTGGAGCAGATGTGGGAAAACTTTGCATAAGCAGTCAGGTTAAGTAACTCTCATGCAGCCATATTGCTCGTAGGGCTTTTTTTTCTTTTTTATTCTCAGCTTTGTCAAGTTGGATGAGTTCATTTAGATTTTATTTATTTATTTTACTGCCTGCACAATGTGTCTGTTCTCCTCAAGCCTATGTTTTATTCTGCACTGGAGACTGACAGAAATGACAGCACAGAGGGAGCTAAAAAAGAAAATCCGTTGGTTGTGCATGAGCAGAGAGGCGTGTACACGTGTTAGAATCACAAGAAATGTTTAGTGTCGCAGTGGATGGTTGAGCATGTTTCCCTAACCTGAGAGAAAAGAGTTATAGTCCCTCTGAGGCATTTTTCAAGTTGCTGTTTAGCAGAAATGATACCTCTTGCTTGAATTTAGGCCACGTCTTAGATTTACCTTAAATTTAACCACATCAATGTGGCTCAAATACCACTCCTTATACCCCGTTTAATGCCAAATGAAAGTAAAATGTGAGAAGTCTAGACGTGGATATTAACGACGGCTTAAGTGCATTGTTGGAATTCTGTTTAAAGCGTGTTGCTTCACTGCCTCACTCTGTTGCAGCATGGCCTTTAGTTTCCAAAAGCACAAGTGTGGGCATGTTCACATATCAAACCTATCTGTGTCAAGACTTGTGTTATCTGCAGGTCAACCAACCCCCCCTCCGCTCTGCTGCACTCCCTCCTGCTGCATTCTTCCTCCAGCGGCCCCAAGAGAGCCATAACGTTGGGAAAGTTTCTCTCCACCAGCCATGGCTGTCCGTGGTCAAGCGTCACCACGACACCAGAGAGCTTGGATCGTCTGTCATGCTGTCTGCAGCGACACCGTACACCCGTCACTAGCTGTCTGACAACGCCACAGCTGTGATACGATCTCGTCTTCTCTGTGTGGTTCCCCGTCTGCCGGTGCAGATGGACACAGGGGAGTGGCCGGAGACATAAAGAGACGGAGACAGGGGAGTAGAAAGTGCAGTGGGCTTATGTCACCTCATAGTCTAAGGTTAGTTCATGCAGAGTAATAACTCAAAGGTCCCTCGACACTTTGCAGTTTCCTGGACTGAATAATGAATGTGCAGGGCTTCCATTAGCGCTGAAAGCTACAATCATTTCACAGGGGCTGACGATTACTCATGCTCTGGGATTTGATGATGGGTGGGAGAGCTCCATGAGGATAAATCTGCATCTCCTGCTTCCTGTTTGCAGTGGAAAATATTCTTATGAATGTGTGATTTTTGGAACTTGCATGTACTCGGTTTTATTAAAAGATGGAGAATAGAGAATAAAAAAGGGAATCTGACAGCTCGGTTTTGTATTCTCACATTTTCATGGTCAATGACAAATCTTTTTTCAGACATCCACAATGTGCTTTGCTCTTCTCTCTGGTCATTTTTTAGGTATACCTTGCTCGTACCAGCTTAGACCCCGTTTTCACTTCAGAGCGGCCATAAACCGTCATGGTATTGAATCAACGAGGTGTTTGAAACCCTCGTCAGAGATTCTGGTCCATATCGACCTGATAGCTTGATTCAGCTGCTGCAGGTTTGTCAGCAGCACACCCTTTATGTGAATCTCCCTTTCCACCACATCCCAGGTGCTGGATTGGATTAAGATTTGATGACTGTGGGCTTCTGGAGTCCAGTTTAGGAAACCAATTTCAGATGATTTGAGCTTTATGCTGAGATGCATTATCCTGCTGGAAACATCCATCAGAAGATGAGTCCACTGTGGTCATATGGGCCGTGCCACTGTCTAGCTCATGACCCCTACTTCACACTGGAAGCATCAGATTCGCGGAATGGCAGTGGAACGGTTTACTCACGAGTTTCACTGCGTGCCACACTGGGAGAATCTCAGCCGCTCTCCTCGCTTGGCTCGCGAGATCACAAAATCCCTCGAGACTTCAAAGGTCACGGTTTGTTTATGCCATTCACCATTAAACCAAAAAGAAGGAAATCACGTTTGATGTCTCTGTTTGTCTGATGTCATATGTAATGTTCCTCTCCACTGCCAGGATTAAAGCCATGAAAACACACCGCTGCACTTCTCGAATGATGCAGGGAGTAAATAAGCCGTGAGGTCACACGTATAGACGTAATCTACATAGATATGAAATCGCATTGCTGCAATATACTTTTATTTTGAAAATTACTGGACGTTTTACACTGAGCTGTATGTGATTTCCTGTCTAGCCCTATGTTAACTGCAGAAATAGACACATCCCAGAAGCATCTCGCAGCAAAAATAGAACCCGATCCTATCTTTAGCGGCACGGCGTGCTGCTTCTGGGACGCCCCTGAAAATTGCCGCGTTGCAGCTGGTTTGAATCACCCCCACAGACTATAATGGACTCTATTTGAAGCAGCGACTTTCTGCTGCCGTTCCGCGCTGCTGATGCTTCCAAGTAGGGGTTAGTCATCTTTTTTCTCTATTCTGATGTTCAATTTTAACTTGTAGCATGTTATCTTCACCACGTCTAGATGCCTCAATGCACTGAGTATCTGACGCATATTAGCTGCTTAGCTATTTCTGTTAAAAAGCAACTGAGCAAGTGTACCTAATAAAGTGTCTAGTGAAAGCACAATAAATAATCAAGAGGCTACTGGTGACAAAGTGGTAATTTAGTTGAATTAATCACTGTACTTATCCCCAGGAATGATTAAATTACCCCCAAATGACCTCATGTTCTGTTCTGGCACCAGAATGTGATGCAAACAGTCTCACTCCTGGTTTGTCATGGCGAAAAGTAAGTCGTGAACGGGAAAAACGTCCTGTAAAATAAAAAAATCAAGTCAAAGCTGTTGCTACAACAAGAGACGCAGTGCACTGCTGAGACCTGAGCGTGGCACTTAGCCACCATATTGCTTCCTTTTTCCAACATTCACTGCGGTTTCCCGGGTCTCCCTTCACCAATTTCCTGGTACACAGTCTCAAGGTTTTTGGAAGCCTGACCAAAATCCGATGAATGAGTTATTGTTAATAAATGCTGGATTTCTTTCGTAGTCATGGAGGAAAAGCAGGCGGCTTGGTTTATTGATGCACTGTACTCCCCATCTCCATCTGGTTCCAATGCAGCACAGGGAGGCTTTCTCTTTGTGTGTGTGTGTGTGTGTGTTAGAAAGGGGTGGTATCAGAAGAGTGGTGGGCTATTGAAATTCAGTGCTTCACAAGGGGGACTCTTGCAAGAGTAAAATCAGGAGGAGAGGAAGGAGATGTACTGTGGAGCAACTTGATTAAAGAATCAGTGTCCAATCTCCTGGATTACAACCCCTGACCTGGCACGCCAAATCCCCTATTAAATAAGTCAGGAATTGAATTCTCTTTTCTTTCTTTCCTGCTAACAGGCTTATTGACTGAAGTCTGCTCAGTGCTATGTGGTGACGGTTCCCTTTAAACTAGCCAAAGACAAAGCTTATGAACATTTCAACTTTGTGTGGAAAGTCGTGACTTTTTAAGCCTTGCAGCATCTTTGTGTAAAATGAATTATCACCATGTGATATGAGTTTTAGTCAGCTCATGTGAGACAAGATTAAGCATGGAAGTGAAATTCCTGCTGTGAAAAATTTGGTAGTTATCAATTTAACAGATACTTGCAGACACATCATGGGACGAACCTCCTGCAGGCAAACTGTAAGCAACGAGCGCCGCGGTTCACACGCGTCTTCCTGCTCCAGATTTTTACCCAGTTTAAGTAACCACAAATTAAAAGCAAGAAGGATTTTCAGCACGTGACCCAGGCTCGTGGAGAGAAAAGGGACATTTTGAACAGATGTGTGAGGATGAGAAAATTAACATGATTCGTTTAGCCAAGGGTAGATTTCCTGCGGGCTCAATGGGAGGAAAAAAGATACAAAACCACTGTCAATAATTCACAAGACAAAATTACAAGTCTCAAGACGGATTTGTGGGTCTGTGGTGTGCCATCTTAATATTTCTTGCCATATGTAGCAAACTGTAAACACATGCTAGTTGATGAAAAACAACAAAAAAGTTGCACCATTTCGTCTTGATATGGATCTGTTTGATCTTGGCAGAAAAATAAAAAATGTCAACAGAGAACAGAAACTTCTCCAGAGCTGTCAGTGTTAGATATAAATGATCACGAATAACAATAACAAAATGTATTTGACAAATCTTTACATGATGTACATTTCTTTTCTTAAACATAAGATTTATGCTTTACTGAGTTTTTTATGGCCTTTCAGCAGAAGTAATGGTCATGTTGGGGCTTTAACAGAGAAAAAAAGGTCAAAGGATCATGAAAAAAATAGTGACCCCTTGGAATTTCAAGCCCTTTCAAGCCCCATGAGACTGACGGTGTTGACAGTACTCTGGTGGGGGGAGGGTAAGCAAACAGGCCACATGGAAATGACTTCCAGGCAAAGGCTTCGAGGCCAACAAAAGAACTTAAAGGAGCAATATGTAAGAATTCTACAGTGAAATAATCACAAAACAGTCTAATGGCTCAATCATGATGACGGAAGGTTACGGTGAAACAGGTTTCCTTCTCAGCCGGCTGGGGGTGTCAGTTTTCCTCCTTTCAAAAAAGCAAAAGAGGGATGTGTTTATAATCAGTGAACCCGTGAGGTTGCAGAGTCTGCGACAAGCTAATTCTGCAGTGCCGGCATTTGTAATTTGACACTGACAGGGAGAAAGCTCCAGAGTTGTTTAAAGAATCAAAGCCAGATAACAGGAGCGACCCAGAAGTTATTTCTTGTACCCCTAAGAAGTTATGGCATCTTTTTGTTTTACTCTAAAATCAGGTGAAGCAGACTAGAGGCTAACGTTGAGCTAACAATGCTAATGGTGAATTGGAACCAAATAGTCGGCCCTATATAAAAATATCTCAAGCTACTCGTTCAGTTACCAACAACTCAATATTACAGTGAAATGTATGTGTGACGTGAATAATGAGTCAATCATGGCGTTTTACTTCTTTAATGTTTCGTTCAGAACTATAACAGCAAACAACCACAATTCCTCTAATGCTGGAGAAATATTACCGTAATAACTGTAGTAAGTTCTCCCTACCATAAAACATAAGAGTACTAACACCATATATAACAATGTATTTATCTACTTATCAACTTCCTTTGTATGACTCGTCTTCGTTTGTCATCTAGAATCTTCTGGCGTTGATCCATACCTGGCAGCAGCCATGAAACTCATAGAATGACACGAAAGTTACTTTTTGCTTAGAAAAATGGGCTGCAGTACCCAAATTTGACCACAGGATGTCATACTCACTTCATTCTTACATATTGCACATTTAAAATGGTATTTTTCTACAAATCAGAAGAAATTATCAAAAAATATAAAAAAATTAGGTAAACTGGATTTAGAATATTGTTGTTGTTTTTTTTTGCCAAACCTTCTTTGTTATATGTCAGTGGTTGTTGCCCACACTGAAGATCAACGGTTCAATCTCCACATGTCCACAAGACACTGAACTCTCTGACCCTAACCCTAACCCTAACAAAAAAAGTCCTACACTATCAAGTGAACACGCCTAATTTAAAGGTATGTGAGAGAATGACAAACACATCAAAGGGCATTTGTGCATAAATAACCAAAGCTTGAAAAACTACAACAGAATTCAAATGTAACTGGGTTTTGTGTCACGCCTCCAGATAACAGCTTTATCTCTGGGAAAGTTGTCCTGAGAGTTAAAGCCGGATCATTTATGGCTGTCACCTAATGGAGCAAGCCTTCTCCATAGGCCTTGAGATTGAGTGTATTTTACCTGCCCTTGCTTCGCTGGTGCCTGGAATTACTAATGTAGGAGATAGGCGCTCACCGCTGAGAGATTTGTGTCCCATGGGACAGGTTTTGTATCACTGTTGGCTGTCAGCACATACATTATGCCGTTTAAGCAAGAGTGATCACTGCCATTAACAACAAAGCGTGCTCGATTGAATAATTTAGCAAAGCGGGAAGCGGAGGCAGTGGCTGGATGCTGATAAAAGTAGCAGAGGATTGATCAAACAGTCAGGCCTCACCCAGCCATGGTGATATAAATAATGAAATAGGATCAAAGTGATTAGTTGTGATGCACTGCTGGGGCTTCCTACTTAATTTCCTCTCCCACTGAGATTCTGACTCTGGGCATCTTGTTTCCATCTTGGTGCTTGTAAGAGCGAGCTGATGTTTTCTACAAGCAGGGAGGTTGAGAAGTGCTTCGTGTGTAATCGAAAAGGTAATTGGTGGTAAAAGGTTTGATTTGCTCTACCTCTGGATTTGTTTTTAATGTATCGATTTGCAGAAATTCCAATTATCTCTCCTAGAAATCAGATTTCACTTGCCTTTCAGTTCATGTCTCTGAAAACAGCGATTTGTGTGTTTTGACTTCCTCTAGAGGAAAACTGGAGTAACTGCAAATGAAAAGGAATAAAAGAGAAAAAAAATTTTTTTTGTTATTTGAATCTAAAAATTAATTACTGAATGAAAAGACTGGAAATAGTTAGCTATCTTAATAAAAGTCAGTAAATATTCATATTACCGACTCATGTGAGTCAGTCTTCTTGTGAGTTTGTGATCTGAACACAGAAAATAAAACTAACAATGATGCAGAATACATTTTAGATAGAAAAGCAGTTTTATATATGTGCCCATACTGTTTCATGTCTAAAAAAGTAAACCTAATGAGAACCAGGAAGCCAATACAACACATCAGATGTCAAACTGCCGGCTCATAATTTAACAGATGTGTGCTTCCTTGGCAACCTGATGTTCAACACTGACATTCTCAATCTTTCAGCTGGTTGTGTTTGATGAACTCAGACATCCGTTTGAGTAAATGTAACACATCTGCGAGGATGACACGTATCAGAGACAAGAGACATTTTTGACGTGATCAGAAGTTACTTGAGATTATGGCTCTCGTTCTGATGGAATGTCTTGAATATATTAGGATGCCACGCTTTTATCGCAAAATCAAAGAAGTGAGCTTCTGCATGATGTTTTAGTAGTGGGGGTGATGGTGGCAGAGAGAGCCAAGTGCCCACCCTATAAGGAGGGTTGCAGGCTCGAGAAATGTCTGTTGCAATCGTTGTGTCCTTGGGCAAGAGCTTGCCTGCTGGTGGTGGTCGGAGGGTCTGTCAGCGCACCCTGCACCCCAGGGCAGCTGTGGCTACACTGTAGCTCATCACCACCAGCGTGTGAATGTGTGCATGCATGGGTGAATGACTGTGTTGTAAAGTGCCTTGGGGGGTTGCAGAACCTTAGAAGACGCTATATCAAGTAAAGGCCAAAAATAAGTTGAGACCTTTCAACTCTTAAATCTCCTGTTTGACGATTGAAATCTGTGAGAATCATCCAAGGTCACAAAACAGTAAATAAAAATTGCACATATGGAGTTTTGAATGTTTGTAGGAGGAGTCTGGTTTAATTTGTAGACACATTTTTTATTTGTTTCTACTTATTTTAGAATTTCAGACTCAGAGTGTGCATTTATTATTTTTACCACTAGAGGGTGCTGCATATCTATCTATCTATCTATCTATCTATCTATCTATCTATCTATCTATCTATCTATCTATCTATCTATCTATCTATCTATCTATCTATCTATCTATCTATCTATCTATCTATCTATCTATCATCTGGTATTTATTTTATTAGGACATTTTTTTTCTCAGATGATCTCTTGTTTTCTCCAGTCCTTGTATCTAGTATCTCATCTGTCGTCTCTTCCTAAACCACCCAATGAAACAAAATCCAGCCCAAAGACAACTATAAATACGTACAGCAGATCAAATGTTGTGACATCCACACCCTACATCCTGACAGCCAGCACAATCACCCATGATCCCTCTCCGTTTGTTTTCCATGTCACGCCTCATCAGGGGCTTTTATTTGCTAAAACTGAGAACTCTTGCCGTCATCTGTTCCATTCCACGTCTAAAATGCCACTTAGGTCACAGAGGAGATGCTGAGATCATTGGTTCCTGGCTGGGCCGGGCATTCTTACGGATGAATTCAATAAAACAAGAGATCAGAGAGGAGAAGCTTCCAAATGCTTTGCTGGAAAGGAGGATGATTGGTGAAATGTCCCATGAAATGATAATTTCTCTTTAGTGGGCTTTAAGTGGCTGAATTCTGTCCTTAAATAGTTCTAGTTGTGGTTTATAATAATGACCTAATTCAGACCAACCTTTTATAGTTTTTTTATTGTCCTTTGCTTTCATTGAGCCTCTCTGACCGTATCATTTCCATCACAGTGACACAACCTTGGTGATCCACTGACAGGAAGGGGATGTGAGGAAATAAACATGTTCTAAAGAGAAACCCTGTTTCCATGACACACCCAAACAAACTCACAGTGTGAGACGGTTGTCTGCCTCGTGTCCTTGTGGCGGTATTGTAGTGGCAATGACAGAACAGGAGTCACTTTCTGCAAACACACATGAAGGAAGACAAAAAGCAGAGCAAATTCTTCAAGATATTCTGTTTCAAATCAAAGAATTCACGACTGAAATCTGAACTTTTTACTTCCTGCTATACTGGTCCAAATGTTCTTCTGATGTTTCCATTACGGGAGTGACTTCCCCCCCCCCCCAGCCACCAATTTAAATGTCAGTTTGTTGCTAAGCTTGTGTCTCAGATGTCAAAGCAGGAGGCTACGATCATTTTTAAACTCAGCTGGAACTGATAAAATTCATCAAATCAAATCAAACTTTATTTATGAAGCTCTTTCCATACAGCGAGTGCAACTCAAAGCTCTGTACAAGATCTCGAATAGGTGTCTATTCTGACTCAAATCCCCTTCAAAATTGGAAGTCATCTTGACTAAATTTAGTTTAATTTAAATTGCACTCAAAGCCTTACTGCACACTTCCTCCAAGTGCACTTCCCTGAGGACTATACTGCGCAGTGCGAGTATTGGGACTAAGGCCCAATCCCAATACTCGCACTTCCACCCTTGCACCCTTCAATTACGCATTCCCGGCCAGGGGTGCGGGTGCGTAGGGTGTCCCGATTCTCAAGTGTGGGAGGTGACCATGTCCCTTTCGCACCCTTAATCCGCACTTTGCCTAAGTCTGCATCAATGCAGACTTTGGGCAAGGGTATTACCCACAATCCATTGCTGCGTGGGAATTTTGAGAGGAAGGCAGAGCAATAGCTCAAGTGCCTTTTCTGAAATATGTATTTTCAAATGAAAGAAGTTCATTTTAAGATGATTAATGATATTTAGTCATGCTCTGAATGTTTTAAATCAATTTAATGTGGACAGCAATGAATTTAAATGTAGTCAAATAATTGTTTGAAAGTTGTTAATAAAGATTTTTTAAAAAGTAGCACAAACAGCGACTGGCATCCTAGCATGCGTCAAGGTCGATGACGCCATGCCCACTGTCCCAATCGGCACACTTGTGTACTACGCACTCGAAGCCTTACTGCACACCTAAGTGCACTTCACAGAAGGGTGTAGGGCGCAGTGCGAGTATTGGGATTGGGCCTGGGTCTGCCTCCTCTGGCTGACTTGGGCCCAATCCCAATACTCGCACTTCCACCCTTGCGCCCTTCAATTGCGCGTTCCCGGCCAGGGGTGCGAGTGCGTAGGGTGTCCCGATTCTCAAGTGTGGGAGGTGACCACGTCCCTTTTGCACCCTTAATCCGCACTTCGCCTAAGTCTGCATCAATGCAGACATTGGGCAAGGGTATTACCCACAATCCATTGCTGCGTGGGAATTTTGAGAAGAAGGCAGAACAATAGCTCAAGTGCCTTTTATGAAACATGTATTTTCAAATGAAAGAAGTTCATTTTAAGACGATTACTGATATTTATTCATGCTCTGAATGTTTAACGTGGACAGCAATGAATTTAAATGTAGTCAAATAATTGTTTGTTTGAAAGTTGTTAATAAAGATTTTTTTTAAAAAGTAGCACAAACAGCGACCGGCATCCCGGCATGCATCACGGTCGATGACGCCATGTTCACTGTCCCAATCGGCACACTTGTGTACTACGCACTCGAAGTCTTACTACACACTTCCTTCAACTGCACTTCCCTGAGGACTATATGGCGCAGTGCGAGTATTGGGATTGGGACTGGGTCTACCTCCTCTAACTGACTTGTACTTCCTGAAACAGGCACATCTGAGCTTTTTATCGTCCCAGAGCACGAATTACAAGGCATTCATTCCTACTAGAGACCATATCTTTAATAGATTGTAGACTTAAAAAAGGATAAAGGTTAAAGAAAAAGTAATGAAGGTAAACAAATAAATTCCAGCAGACTCGGCTGATCCTCAGTCCGTAGAAATTTACTGTTTCTATTCGTTCAAGCAGAAGTATTAACAGGCCGAAACCACAGCTCATTACAACCAACTTTGTCACATTTTCCTGTTTGACTTTAAACATCACCTTTTTTTACATCTTTATTGAGCAGTTAAATGACGAGGTAGTGTGTGTTTGGTTTTGCCCAAGTTAGCAGAAAAACCTGAGGTTTTGCAAATAACTTAAGCATGCTGTAATTTGGACGAGGCTGTTCCTTATAAAAGAAAAATAGGTTGTAGGCCATTTAAGCTTTGCCAGCTTGTGTTGTGACTCAGAAAAAAAGACAAAAACTACTCACAATTGACTTCAAAGTAGCTGATTACAGGTATTCAGATGGTTCGCATTATGTTCTAACAATGGGCTAATGTAGCGGAGACTAACAGGGCTCTATGGCATATTTTTGGAAGGAATCCAGCAGGAGTTTGGAGCTCTGTGGGTTTAAAGATCCTTATATCTGTGCACATCCTGCATTCTCTGCATAGCTACACTTGGCTGTGCTATGATACTGTTAACATTAAAGGTGTCCTTCACTTATATTTTTAATACATTTGCAGTGGTCTCTAGTAGGAATGAATGTCATGTAAGTTGTACTCTGGGGGACAAAAAGCTCAGATGTGCCTGTTTCAGGACGGATAATTCAGCCAGAGGAGAAAGTAGCTTCAGATGGCAGGATTTGAAGTCTTATTTCCTGATTTTTGGACATCTCACCTCTGATTGGCTAACAGCAACACGATTCTACCACTGACTCTGTTTGCTCTGCAACGTTGATGTTTTATCTCCACAAATAACACAAGCCAGGAGGAGTTCTGCCGTGTAGTGGAGTTGCTAATGCTAACGGTTAGTTTCTACTAGTTGAGACGTTCTCTGCTGTTTCCTGGACGCTAAACCAACAACAGCCTTCCCCGTCGTGAGTCAAGATGGGTGAGTCCATGAATGTTAAGTGACAGTGTGACGTAGATCTGTCAGGCTTTTCAAATCCTAGAGTTTCACTGTCTGTTTTCTATCAGAAGCTAAAGCAGGAGACTTATTTTCACGGTCAGCCTGCATGTTAAACTCGATCTTTTTTAAAATGTTAAGTAAAAAATGGTTTCCCAGTGAAGAACCTCTTTAATGTTACTGTTGAAGTAAGATGGCTCAATGGGAGGTGAAATCCAAGTCCACCAAAACCTTCCCAAGGTGAAGTTGAAGAAAGTAACATTTAAATGCACTTGACATGAATTACTGGTTATGAAAAATTAAACAGAGACTGCAATAATTTGACGTGTGAAATATAAGCAAGTGTAGGGACATAAATCAAGGTTGGATGTGAGCAGACTGATTACCTGAATATAATGTGCATTTCAATTACAAGGAACACTTTGAAGTGTCTAGAGCTAGATAGACAGTTGCATCAACATAAAATGTAATTCATGAGCCACAGTGTCTCATTTAATTTAGCATGGCATGCCTGTAGGCAAGTTTGAAAGGTTACAAAGAGACTTAATATGCAGTAGCATGGTCTTCATCTGAAGTGGGTCAGTGAGTATTTTAAATCATAGACTTGTATGCTGCTCAGCTCTTTGGCAGCTCATATTAATCTAATCTGTTTCATGCAGAGTTCACAAAAAATGTTTATTTAAAGGTGGGATTTTTCTTTAAAGAAGGGCATAAATAAGAGTATATTGTTTTTGAAACAGTTTTGCCCCATTAAGTTACTCACTTGTCCCTGCTGCTGCAGGCATATGTCTTACCTGTGAAACGGACGGCCTAGTTTTCCTCTACAACATTTAGAGGAGTTTTCAAATTGTCTTTTGGAATCTTGAGATATGGCACCCAAAAAAGGCCATGAGGATTATTCTGTGACCAGTTTGTAAGCAAATTAATCATTTCGAGAATCGCGAGAGTTCAAACACACCGATAAATAGAAACTGTCACTTGAGTGTGTCAACTTGATCAAAACACCATGTTGCTAATAAATGTTCAAAATGAGTTGTTATGATTCTTGGATTATGAGAAAATGCTCATCAATGTATTTTTTTCTGCCTTACTGATCAAACTTTTCCTTTCTAATTTATATATATTTTATTTGTAGCAAATAAAATTAGTTTAAATCCAATATTTCAAATAATGGAGTCCCTCAAGGATCACTTCTTGGCCCTCTCATGTTTAATTTGTACTTCACAAGGAACACCACACCACATCAATACCTTAAACATTTAAAAATGTCCCAAATTTAAATCATTATTTACTTTACCTTAAAGGGTAAAGCAGGGCATACACTGTGCAACTTTTTCCACTCATATCTTTCAGCTCCATCCCAAACTTCCTCGCAGAGCAAAGCTCACGAATCATGTTCTCGCACTGTACGACCCAATGCTCGAATGCAACCTGACTGCTCACACTACCTAAAATATGCTAAAAAAAAGGTTTTTACACAACATGTCAGACTTTTGAGTCCGAAAACCTGGAAGACTGTTGTGTTGTGCAGGTTGTAGGAGGGCATGCAGGGGTTTATGGGGGTTAGAGAAGGAAGACAAATGTAAAAGTTTTGGGATTCGTTTTATTTGGCAAAAACATGGCAAACACACTTTCTTGACCATGCTTGTCACTTTGACTCATGTTGACTTGGAAATACCTAGCTGCTGTGTTGATGTGCTGGGTGAGCGGTTCTGGTACATTCTGGTCGGAGTGCTGCATCAACAGTGCGATACCCTCACAAGGGATGAGCAAAATATCAAACATGTTTGAGATTCGTGAGACAGCATGATTGCTGATCGGGAGCTTGTCGTGAGGTGTTAATCGCTTCTCGTAACCCCTTGTATACTACATGATTCAAAACTCGCCCTGACCGCAAAGATTCTCGCACGAGAAGAAAACTGACTCAAAATGGGCCAAAAATTGCACAGCTTAGGGGTGGGCAACTCCAGTCTTCGAGGACCACTATCCAGCATGTTTTAGTTGTTTCCCTGTTCGAGTACACTTGATTCACCTACTCAGCAGCTCACCAAGCTCTGCAGAAGCCTGTTAATCAGCTGCTAATTAAAATCAGGTGTGTTGTAGCAGGGAAACAAAACAAAACATGCTGGATAGCTGCCCTCGTTGCCCACCCCTGAGGAATATTTTAGTTAGAAACAGGCCTTTTGTTCATTGATATGACTCATCATTATGATTTCCCCCCAAAAAATGTTTTTTCCTCTTCAAAAATCACATTATGTATTACCTCAAAATTGAACCAAGATGGATTCCTTTTAAATGTTCCTCCCTGCTGGCTCATATGAGCACCATGGTCATACAAAAAAAAAAAAAAGTAATTCGATCTATTTAAAGGGAAATATGGTTTGGAATAAGATCTACATCTGAAATGTCGCCGTTCAAACATTTAATATAAAAGCCACACAGTTCCCTAAAATGAGAGTGGTGGTTTAACCATAAAGCTTAATGGCATGAGGCAGCGGTTTGCTTCCAATCTGATACGATTAGAGGAAATTTTATTTGCAGGTATGGCTTAGTTTTCTCTTTTTGTTTACTTCTTTCTCTTAACTGCAACATTTTTGGTTAAGTTTAGGCAAAAAGATCATGGCCAGGTTAAAAAGAGACTCTTTTGCAACAGTCACCAAATCGTGCACAGCCTCATTGTGAATTATGTGGTGCTTTCCCCCAGAAAAACAGATTTACTGAAACTCTACAAAGGGCATCTCAGATTAATTTAGACAGTTTTGGTGTAAAAATCTTCATTTATTATTTATTTTTAAAATTTTGCCTGGCTGTATGGTCCTCAAAGATAAACACTTTGCTCCGGACATTTTTTTTGTATTGTTTTATAAGATTTTAGCTTTAGTTTTTAAGCTAGCTGACCGATGAAATAAAAACACATCAGCAGCATGATGTCTTTAAGAAAAGATTTGTACATGACAGTTCATGGTGTGCACTTAGTTAAGGAAGCAGCTGCAGTCACTGTCTACATTGACTTCAAAACATTGAGTTTCTCATAACAAACGATTTGGCATCTGAAAAAACAACACACAGGAGGCGAGAGCTGCATAGAGCGAGACACACATATTTACTTTTCCCTACTCGTCCCTTCTCTTTCCTCCTGAGGTTTCCCTTTTTTTGAGCTGTGCTTTGTTTTATTTAGTGTCCTTTTTTGGTGTCTTTTCCTCCACTTTTTCAACCAAATATATATCTATACATAAACTAAAGCTCTGCTTTGGTCCAAAAATCCCGCTGCTTTCGGAAACTTCTGAGGATATTTGATTCTCCTTCCTGGAGCCGTTTGATCTGTATTCAAGATCAGATTGTTCATGAAGCTTAAAGACCCAGTGGGCTAAGATCAACAAATGAAATAATTCTGCATTTAGATCAAATGAAACACACTTATGAGACTATACGAGATAATGATCAATAATAATCATTAAAAACATACCAAGGAGTCTGACTGGTTTCTCACTGGGCCAAACTCAGATGAGAAGATTACAGCTAGTTTACATTAGAAATAAAGGTCTATAAATGATTTCAAATAACAGTATAAAAGTTCAGATGTTATAATTAGGACATTTCATTCAAGGTGCAATATGTAAGAATGAAGTAAGAATGACATCCTGTGGTCAAATTTGGTTACTGCACCCCATTTTCAAAACAAGTTACTTTCTCACTACCGTTCTGTGAGTTTCATGGCTGTTGCCAGTTATGGATCCACAAGATTCCAGATGACGAGCGAGGATGAGCCATACACAGTAAGTTGGTAAGTATATAAATACATTTCACTATAATATCGAGTTGTTGGTTTTGAAAAAGTAGTTTGAGATCATTTTAGAGCAGACTATTTGCTTCTAATTCACTTTTAGAATTATTAGCTCAACGTTAGCCTCTAGCCTTCTTCACCTTCACCCGATATTAGAGTAAAACAAAAAGATGCCATAGCTTCTTAGGGATACAAGAAATAACTTCTGGGTCGCTCCTGTTACTGGCTTAGGGACGTGCAGCGTTTTGCTGGCACCACTGACTCGGCACAGACTCAGCAACCTTGCAAGCTCACAGATTGTAAACAGTAATTATGTACCTATTTAGCTTTTTTGAAAGGAGAAAAACTGGTAACAACCCCCCCCCCTCACCCCCCCAGCCGGCTGAGAATGAAATCTGTTTCAATGTAACCCTCCTTCCAACATGATCGAGACATTAGACTGTTTTGTGATTATTTCACTGTAAAAATTCTTTTATATTGTACCTTTAAAAGAACATCAAGACAATGACAGTCTGAGTTAGACCTCTACTGTCTCTGCTTTAAGAAATGCATATAAGTAAATTAAACAACTTCAGTGTGTTTCGTAACTATTTAGGACCTTTAACCAAAAGTCTGATTTACATTAGTGAAATGATCCAAAGTTTTACAGCTCAGTTTTAAATTTTTCACATTTTGGAGGTTTGAGTCCATTCGTCTCTCTCTCTCTCTCTCTCTCTCTCTCTCTCTCTCTCTCTCTCTCTCTATTCTAGCAAAATTCTAAATCACTTCAGCAGATTTAAGCCACTTGCAATTAGGAACCCTAGAAGCAGATATGTGAGAACACAGCTTTAGTCCTTTTCTCTTCAGTTCAACTGGAAGTTTAATATACAACATTTAATGAATGATATATAATTTGTGGTTGAAGTTGGTTTATAATAAAGATGAGGGGGAAGGGTATATTTCCTCTGATCTGGGAGTGGGACGTGCCAGTCCGGCCCAAAGAAAACAAAGTTTTAAACCCAGGGGGTTTCAAAAACATGCCAGAGCTGTCTTACATGTTTTCCATATATGTTGCATTAATGTAGACCAGGAGCCGGTATCCAGCATGTTTTAGTGGTTTCTCTGCTCCAACACACTTGATTGTGGTTGAATCACCTGTGCAGCAGCTCATCAGGCTCTGCAGAAGCCTGTTAATCACCTGCTGATTAAAAGCAGGTGTGTTGAAACAGAGTTAAAACTAAAATGTACTGGATACTGGCCCTCCAGGACCAGAATTGAATACCCCCGTTGTAAACAGTACATATACTGTATTAAAGTTGTTCTTGTTGTATATTACATGCCCTTTTAGTGTGAGACCACATTCTGTCTGTTTCAGGAAAAAAAAAGGTCTTTGTTAAAGGAATTTGTGCAGTATTGACCTGCAGAGACTCTGTATGTGTCACTTCTTAAAAACACTCCCACTCACTCACTCAATCATTTTTTTACCTACTTAATCCTATTTAAGGTCACAGGGAGGCTGGAGCCTCTCAGCAGGTAATGAGTGGGATGCCAATCCATCACAAGTGTTGAAAAGATTAAATTTGAGATTTCTTATAAAATAATCTATTTAAAAATAGGAAAGAAAATGCCTTGAATTGAGTTGTTGAGGGTTCGCAATGCAAAACTTAAAGAGGTCCTTCACTGAGAAACTATTTTTTTACTAATTATTTTTGAAAATGATCGGTCACTCCGAGTTTAACATACAGGCTAACATGAAAAAAGTCTTCTACCCCTATTTCCTGTATTAGCTTTTGATAGAAAACAGACGGTGAAATGCTAGGATTTGAAAAGCCTGATGAATCTACGTAACGCTGTCACTTAAAGGTTGAATATGGAGCATTTTAATAAAAAGCTATATTTTTAAAGCAACATTCCGCAACTTTTACACCTTAAAGTTATGCTTTTTGTAAAGTTTTTGCGTCATAGTATTATCTATTATGTTCATTTTCATACCTGTGATAGTGTTGGGGGGTCCCACGTCTGTTTACTGCACTATACAGTTTTTGTGCTTCGGGTAGCGACGGAAGTACTGACTGGGTGTCATTTTACGGCAGAGTATGGCAAGCCAAAGGGATTAAAAAAAGCGCGCGTTCTAAACGCACGTTATGTCCGCTAGGTAAGTAATAAATGATTTCACCGGGGTTATTGTGTTTGGTCGGGCATAAAGTGGTCATACAGTCCTGATAAAACTATTTATTCAATGTGTGGAGGTGGAAAAGTTTGTTTTTGTTGTTTTGCCTGACATTAGGAATGTAAACATGCCTCTTATGCCTGAGAGAGAGATTTGATTTTACGACAGTGACATTACGCAGCAAGCCTCTAGAGGGCGACAAAGACCATATAACTGCAAAGTTGCGGAATGCTGCTTTAAAAACATAATACATCCACTGGGCGTTTAGAGGTGTGCAGGATGAATGTACAGTTGTTCTTTTAAAAGCTATATTTAAAATAATAATTAATCAAAATTTTATTTTGATGGGCACGACACTGGGTTTATGTTTACATCTACCAGCCACTAGAGGGCACTATTGCGGTACAAAGTCCGCTCAGCAAGGCGAGGCTGGGCTGATTCTGAGTCCAGAAGATGTTCTAACAGTAAATAATGTTTTAAAATAAACTTATTAGTAAAAATTAGTCCTTACCCTGTACGATTCATCACTGGACATGGTGCTGGCTGGTCACTTCACGTATCAGTGAACCAACACCCCGTCGGCTGGAAAAATTTTTCTGTTGCGACAAATTATTTTTTAGTCATGTGTGTCTCCTATGATGATATATTTACCTGAAAATTTTTATCGTAACAACCAACGATTTATACAGGAAAATCATGAAAATTAACAAGGCTGCCCAAACTTTGGCATCCCACTGCAACGAGTGCTTGAAATTGGCAAAAGTGTAAAAATCTTGAATAAAATCCCACAAATTTTTAATTTATGTTGCAGGTTTGGAGCTGGGGCCAGTAGCAAATGGTTTAAAACTTTTTCTTTTTTAATTATTGAAGGGTAATTTTTACAGATTACAGTCTGTAATGGTCTCGTGACTCTTCATGATGTTGCTGATACGACATTTAGTTAATCTCATAATACTGACTTAACTTTGTGCTATTGTTAAAGTGCTTCGTAAGACTAAACACAGCTGCTCTTGTTGCACTTGTGTGAACTTGAACAAACCTGACCTCAGGATTTTTTAGTCATGAACACACGAGCGCTGAAGGAGACATAAATTCTATCACCTCATAATTGATCATGATTGGGACAGGCAGAGCGTGGAACATAAACTGTCTGATGTGCACTCCCTCTGTGTGTGTGTGTGTGTGTGTGTGTGTGAGATCATAATGAGTTAAACATAAAACATTGGCGGTTGCTTTCCATTCAGCAGCAGTGACGTCGTCGTTTGAGCGCAGCAAGGGGAGTCTTTTGGGAGACCACTGCGTGTGGAACTCCTTTTTTGCGAGGCTGGGCTGTAACTTGAACCCTGAGGAGCAGTGAGAGAGGGAGAAACTGAGGGGAAAGACATTGAGTAAGAAAAAAGAGAAATGGAAGGAAGGGGGAGGGAAGGAATGAAAGGCAGGGAGAAGGTAATGTCAGCTGAGATCAGAACGTAAACAGAGGTCCAGACTGCAGCATGCTGTCTGCGGGACGGGGACCACAGCTGGGGCAAACCCATGGGGGCACCGGGGCAGCCCGATGGACCAGCACCTTTATCTCTAGGGAAAGGAGCTGGCTCCTCTCAGTCTCCCTTTTTATTTTCATCTCCCTGCCCTTGGGGACAGCCTGGCCCTACGGTAAGAGCTTTGCAGAGACTTTACTTTTACTGCACTTGTTTGTCTTCCTCTTCATGCCTTTGGCTTCGGCGCAGCCTCTTGGCTCTTTGTTCTCAAGAAGCCGGCATCAGCATTCCCACTGTCCGCTCTCCAGTTTTGGAGGGCAACAGATCCTGGCAACGCTTGTAAAAGTTAAATCAGATCAACAGATTGAAGTTTTTCTCTGGAGTAATATTCCAATGCTTACGAAGGTTTGTTTTTGTTTGAAAGAACACAAGAGCGTGCTTTTGTGATGAAACAATCAACAACACAACAAAAGTTGGATGTTGCCACACATTCCTGGAGGTGGACTGAGTCCTAATGAGGCTCTTGAATCTTGGCACACTTTCCTCATTGTTTAAGATCCTCTCTGCATGCTGTGAGGCTGACTTTGCCTGCCTGCCGTGACTTTTCGACCCACTGGAAGACATGAGTCATGTTTTGACTCGATCACTTGGGCTGTGGTAATGTATATACCTCACACTGTATCCAAGACATCATGCCGAGCCTCTACCCTTCCTTTCCTCCATGTTTCTCTTGCAGTAAAATATTACCTTCAATTTGTAATGTTGGTGAGTGTGGTAAAGAGCTGCAGTGACTCAGAGAGTTCCCTTTGGCAGATCTAACTTCAAATGTTGTTGTCAGCTGAGTCACTTGCTGCTTGTCTCGTTTCACAATCAGCTGATGATAGAATTTTTATTGCACAACATTTTTGTTTTTAAGGCAAAGCACATGTGTGTAACTCTTGTCTTTGAAGACTGTTTAGACACACATGTGTACCATTTTGTTGACATCAGTTCGTGCGCGATCCGGTGTCCCTCTGAGGTTCTCGAATTTGTGTAAGTCTTCCTGTTTGGGATTTCCAGTTTTTTTGGCTCCTGTTGCTCTGACTCTTGCCTCGGGGGTTTGTTTAGCTAAAGCCCACACAGAGGGTTTGATCAGTGGAAAACAAAGTCAGGCTAGCAGATGTAATATCAGAGAGGAGAAAATGTAAACAGAGAAAAGGTTTAGAGAGAAAATTTAAATTGTGATTTTATGGAAGCTCTGGAAGGCAATTAAAAAAAACATAAAATGTGAGGGACTTAAAAATTAAGGCCATTACATTTTAAAATTTTGAACAAATTTCTATTTCTTAATGTTTTCTTTACTTTAAGTCTCATAAGCAGATGAAGAAAGTGTTTTAGGCTAGTGATGCAGACCCCCAAAAATATTTTTTTTCATATCAAGAAGGATATATTTGGAGTTAGAATCATTTGGGCCACTCAGAGGAAGAAATACAAATATGAAAAAAGTGTTTAGATTAAGTTAAATTGTTGAGAAAATGAATCATAACATCAAGAAAAACCCAAAATACTGTTTACGTAAAAAAGAAAAAAAATTTTGAAATTTGGATTAACCTTACTTAAAAAAGAAAAATTGCTAGCATTTCAGGACTCAAAAATGCTTTTAAGTCTCCCGGACGAGCCCCCAAGGGGATGTAACATAATGGGGGCTCATCCGGGATTTCTTTTTTCCCGATTACAGTGAGTTGTCCCGATTATGGTGTTTAGTTTGTGCATAATGTTTGGATTTTTTTAAAGTTTTGGAATAGTTAATTTTGTAGTGGTTTAGGTGTCTCCTAGTGTGATGAATATTTGGTTTGTGACATGTGATTTAGTACAGTTCCAAGATGTTTTCTTTAAAGAAATTTTTAGATGCGCCTTCACGGGAAGCTGTGGAGAGCTGCCGCAAGTGCGATCTATTGGAGGTGGCTGTGCACCTTGGCCTTAGTGGCACCCACACAATGTTGAAGAAAGAATTCTCTTTATTTTATTTTATATTTTTACTGTGTTTTTCCCTCACTACCCGTAGATGGCCGAGGGGACGTAACATAATGGGGGCTCATCCGGGATTTGAACCTGGGACCTCCGTAACAAGAAGACTTTAGGATAACCAATCAGTTATCTCAATTTTCACCTCTTCATAAGTCATCAGGTCAAGAAAAGTAAAAGAGAATGTTCAAACTTAGAAAACTGAATGGTCTTACTTGTTTTTTATTATTTTTTTCTTTATTTTTGGTAGCCTTTCAGGTATTCCGTACAAAGTTCATCCCCAGAGTCAAGAAGCAAAACAAAATGCTGGCAACCAACCTCAGACTGTTTAACTCACATATAGACATTCCATCACACCGTGTAACCGCACTGGATAATAAAGCGATGAGGTATTTCAGCGTTTGTGGTTTTTAGTTTAAGAAAACTTGTTCAAATTAATCCAAAAGATGACCTGTCGGATCGGTGATTGGGGATTTGGATACCTTCAGACATACTGTAACCACAAAGCTCCCCGGGGAGTTTCCCTTTTCCATGATGGCTTTGACCTCAAAATACCAGACAGCTGTTGTGGGCAGCAAGCAAAAAGAAATCATACACTGACATACAGTGCATGCCGTGCGCCTCCACTCACAGCTGCTGTAAAAAGTTTTTTTTCCGTGATACACCAGTGTTAAGTAAGTCAGCAGGAAAGTATTTAGTTAGCAGTTTAAATACTTGGCATTTTCAGCAGGGAACTGTTATTTTCTGACACAAATTATCACCTAATAATGGAAGAGAATGAGATTTGTGTTTTTTTGCCATGCTTGAGCAAAGCAGAGAAGAAGGAAAGTGACTTTATTTATGGATGCCAGAAGAATGCACATAAAAACATGTTTTTCTGACTTTGGGTGAACTTCTGGTTAAACACATTTTGGAAAATTTTGCGTTTATGAGTAAATTTAGGTGTGCTCTGAACTGCAACTCTGCAGGTTGCTGCCAGTTTAGAAAGTTAAGCTCAAAGAGAGGAAATAAAGAAAAATCTGTTTTCCTGAACGTTTCAACAGGTGACTGAAACTACCTACCAGCATTATCAGAATGCTATATCTGCTTTAACAGGTAACAGCAGTGTGGTTTAGTTAGAATTAGATCCTTTCTACAACTTTACTTTGACCTTTGACCACCATTAGGGTCAAGAATAGATATGGTTAAGATTTCATGTTGGCTTAAGAACAGACAGCTTGAGTGCTATTTATGTGAGCTACCAACTGTGAAACCAATGTACCATAAATAAAGTGTATATTAGCTCCAGGACTTATTGTCTCTCACAGATTCAGCTGTAAAACATTTGAAACAGTACTTTAATGCATTTTAAAAGAACAAACAAGCCAAATGTTTCTCAACAATTCCCCTGAGAACGGTGAGGAGTCCGAACTCGGCTGAAAATGAAGAAAAATAAGAAAGCGGTGTCAAAGGAAAAAAAGCATAACTAAAGCAATGATGTAGACTTTTGAGTAATAAACTGCATTTTATCAGGCAAATGTTTCCCATAGCTTGAGACAAAGTTCTACGGAAGCATATTACTGTCAGTGCGGGAAAAATATGTGAGAAGTTTTTTTTTATAGAACTTTTATTAATTCAAAATGAAAGTTTAAAAAAACCCTTTAGTTAAAAATTTAATTAAGAAAAATAAACATTTTACATAACCCCCCCAAAAGAAAATAAAAAAATTATATAGGAGCAGTATCTCATTTTAACAAGAAAGTGCCTTGGAATAACGTGTTTAATATCTCATAATAAAGAGATGGTAATGGTAAAATGCTAGCATTATATGTTTTTGACTGGTGTTTAGCGCTCGCGTGTTTCCTCTGGCAATGCAGGTTTCTGGTTCCGGCAGAAGTGTCTCAGGGAAGATAACCGAGGGGAGGGGTGAGTGTTTACGTTCAGAACCTAGCTTGTTCTGTAGATTTGCTATAGCAACTTCAAACCCTTTATGTTGAGAGACTTACTTGTTAAAATGAGATTTAATTCTGTAATTCTGTACATAACATTTCTGTGTAACTGAAAAAATATATATATGTTGTAACTGTAACTTTTGCTGCCTCTTGGCCAGGACTCCCTTGAAAATGAGGTTTTTAATTTCAATGGGACCTTCCTGGTTAAATAAAGAATAAATAAAATAAAAAAATAAATATTATGTTAAAAGGAGAAAGTTCTATTACGCAATACTGCTCCTATATTTTTTCCTTGCACTGACTGCAACACGCTTCCGTACCTTACCAACAATGTAACTGTTAATTTTGTTTCATTAGTTCAAATAAAGTTTATGATAGCGTATGAAGCCTTTCCTAGCCCAAGCTTTAGAGCAAATTGGACATTGGCCGGTCTAAATCGTAGACACATCAACATTTGTGTGTCTAATTTGTGTGTCCATTTCAAGCTCAGTTTTCCAACTTCTAACACACCAAATAGTAATTAGATCTGAAGGGAAAACTGATATTGTTGGCAAATCCAAATCAAAGAAAAACCAGATCCTGACCTTGGGTTTTCTTAGTTTAGCTTCAGAAGAGGTTAAGTCTAGAAAACGATGGCTCTCATTCAGAGCAGATGTGGCCTCTAAAGTCACTCACATGGTCAAAATCACCACCTGTAACACATTTGATGAGTTAAATTTACAAGGCCTTTTTTTCTTCTTCAGACTAACATCAAAGTCATTTTTCTGTTTAGCAGGTTTTTGACAGATAGGCTTGTTAAAGAGTCAGAATCAGGCTAAGAAGGGCAAAAAGTCACATGAATTTTGAATCAGTGGTCATGGTGGTGCTTAGATTCACCCAAGCTGTTCTTAAAACAAACCTAGCTTATAAATCAAGTCTTCAACGACAAAATGACAGCTGATCCATTTTTAGGTTTTAATGACCTCCTCTTGACATAAATGCTGAGGAGTGCATTAAAAATGCAGCACCTGGAGTGGAAAAAAGCTCCCTGATATTACATAAGAAAAAAAAATCAACAGTAAACCTTTCTGACCGCCATGTTTTATAATGTTTATGTCTAGATATCAGCTGTCTTTTGCACAAACTTCTAATTCCATGAGTATAGGGAAAAGACACCATCACTCACATAAAAATACAGAAATATTTCCCAGAGAAGATAAAATAAAAGTTATGGCATCTCTTTGATGACTTTCATTACTTCTAACTTGTATTTATTCATTAGCCGATGACATATAAGCTCATTCTTTAGTTCAGTAACGGGGAGGTTTTCACGCTGGGGTGATTTATTAACAAATGTTTGCTGCATCTGAGTTTGTTTAAAAACCCAGACACAATAGGATTCAGTCAAAAACATCAGATGTAAATGAAAAGTGCGTTTAAGTTGTGCAATCACACTTCCAACCTTGCAAAACTCCTGTAAATGAATCACATGTATTTTTATAAAGGAAGCTACATTAAATAATCAAGAATTAATAAAAGATATAAAAACATTACATTTAGTAAATGCTTTTCAGAGAAAATAGTCCAGAAAGATAGAGATGCATTCCAGTTGGTGTGCAACTCTGGGGGAGAAGCCAGAGAGAGAAACATTACAGCCTTATCAGCAAAACTGGAGGTCAGCAAACTCAATCCAGTTAGAGAAAATAAACAGAAAATGCTGCCTGTGATCATTTAAAACCCCCAATAAGCTCTAAGAAAACAGCTTATGAAAATCTGGAGACTCATCCTGCCATAAATGCAAAGATTTGGTGAACCGTCTGGAACAGAAGAAGACAATTCAAAGCATGCTAGATATGTTTTTAGACAGAGTGCAAATTCAGCAGGATTTCATCTCTACATTAAAGCACAAAACATCAGTGATAAACATAATGGCATTACCAGATCTGCTCATATAGAGCCTTTCGATTCTTTCATGTTTACGTCCAGTAAATCTGGTTTCACGGTCCCAGCGGTCCAGGTGTCGTCAGCTGGGAAGCACTGAACTTGCACTGTTGAAGTGAAGGGACACGTCTTAAATCAACCATGCAGCAGGAACAGATGATCACGAGGAAGGGGTAGTGAAAAGAAAGGACAAATCACCCAATTAGACAAAAAACAACAATACTTTATGACTTCATTTTTATGAATAGAAACCATCACTGAGCCAAAAAAAAAATCTGCATTTCTGCATATTTTCCTTCCCAACTTGTATGTCTTTATTTTGCTTCTTTTCATATTTTTATTTTATGGACCATTTTAGAGGTTAGGGTGGAGGGTAATGAGTTGCAGCAGAAAGAAATTAACTAGACCTCTGCAGTCCCGCTCATCCAAAGTCTGATGAAAACGTTTTTATTCAGAAGGACTTTGGAGAGACTGGACGACGTGCCAGAGAGCTGGAAAAATCAGGATAAGGGATGAAATTTAAAGCCAAATATATTTACTGCATAAAATGTTATTTAAACAAAAACAGCTGCCAAAATATCTCAAAATGGGAACATCTCCATCCAATCGTAAAAATCTCTTTTTGTTGTGATGACCACTAGGGGGCATGATTTGTGAAAATAGGGTTCATTCCAGTGTGGTGCCTGGGGGTCCCCGCATGAGTTGGGTGTGTAGCAGAGATCCCATAATCCCCGTCTGTGCACTTTATCTTCCTGTCTCAGAGAACATCCCTCTGCAGGCCGTGCCCAAGCTGTGAATGTTTGTGGTTCTCACATTTGGTCGAAAGAAATCCACAAAAATGAATATCTGACGAGGAACTGTGGTCCCCTCCCTTGTTTTATTTTCACGGGAAGGTGAAAATAAAACTAAAGGGGAAAAAATCATAAAAGAAACATCAGATCTGCTTTGAAAGTAAAGTTTAGGAGTTGAGTTTACATAAGTTCTTACCACGAGGGACTTTTAAAGGCAGTTAATGTGATGGAATGAGCTTTGTGAAAGGGACTTGTGTGTGGAAGTTCAATGGTCCGCAAAGCCTGACTGGCACACACACATCCCACAGGAGAGCCCAAATTGTTAGTGTACATGCTGTCATGGTTTACACACAAGTCCAGCTGACCCAACAATAAAAACATGAACCGATCTAGAAAACCAGACCATAAAACACAGAGGAGTTCAGAAACCGGCCCACGGCCGCTGTCCTCAGGAAACCTGCTGAGATGGAGCCAGCAGCCTTACACAATTTACCTTTTCACTGGTCAATGTCCAAACTCAGAGATAGCTGAGAAGAAAACCAGACTGCTGCAAGACGCAATTTATGATATCATTTATGTGGAAGAGCAGTAGGGTGGATTCACAGCATTCCAGGACATCTGTGGTTCTCTCCAGTTGACCATCATCCTCTGAGAGATTTATCAGCTGTTGTTGCCTTTGTGTGTTTCTGCTTGTATCTGTGTGTTAGAGGCATAACTCAACAAAACCCACATAAAGGAAACACAAAGCTAGTGTGTAGTTGTGGCTTTGTAAATAAAGAAATCCATGGCTGAGAGCAAAGAAGTAATTGTGTTTGCAGGGCCAGGAGGACGGACTAAATGTCGGGCTGATACTTTGCCAGCAGCCTGTTTTAGTTCTCAATCTCCATCTGTCACAAGAGCATTTCTTCGTGTCTGTTTTCGCTCTTAAAATCCACTGTTACATAATGTAGCCACTCAGGCTCAAAGGTCTTTGAATCGCTGGTTTTCAGCTCCAATTAAACGTCACGTTTATTTGATTAAAACCTCACAAAGAAGGCCACTCTTTACACTTGAGTTCTTGCAGCACTTTCTGATTAGGACACAAGTCTGTTTTCCATGACAGTAACTTTACTGCATTGCATGTTTTCTGATGTAATAAAACTCAGAGGAGGTAAACTACTGGGAGTTAATCGTAGCTGCAGCTCAGATAAAAAAAAAAATACTGAAATCCTTCAACTGCTCTGTTGATAATTCTAACAAGTGCTTGTTCGTGTGTGTCGAGGTCACAGCTGAGAATCTGATGTATCCTAATGTTCAGATTACAGGTACTTGAACAGCCACTGTCCAGGTCCCGAGTGGAACGTTATGTGCAGGGGCTGCTGCGAGTATGACGTGATTCGCTGTAAATGCCCTCTCCAGGGGACTCAAGTGGGCTATGCTGTACCCTGCTGCCGCAACGCCATCAATGAGTGTGATCCCTGCATCATCCACCCAGGTAATAACTGTTGGTTACATTTGGTTTAGTCACATAGGCTTTTGATAACCAAACCTTTGGGATCCACAAATTCAGATGAGTTCGCCTGAGTATTTGTCATGCTGTTTGTGTAGCGTTTTGTGTTGTCTTGGTCATGTGAGTTGCAATAGAAGGTTTGGTTGCATTTAAGGTGCAATATGTAAGAATGAAATCCTGTGGTCAAATTTGGTTACTGCAGCCCATTTTTCTAAGCAAAAAGTTACTTTTTCACAGTCATTCTGTCAGTTTCATGGCTGTTGCCAGTTATGGATCAGCACCAGATGATTCTAGATGACAAGCAAAGACGAGTCACACAGTAAGTTGATAAGTAGATAAACATTGTCATACCTGGTGTTAGCGCTCTT
>SSNS01000241.1:544608-585336 GCA_006937985.1 Aphyosemion australe | reverse complement strand
CTTCAGCAGATTTAAGCCACTTGCAATTAGGAACCCTAGAAGCAGATATGTGAGAACACAGCTTTAGTCCTTTTCTCTTCAGTTCAACTGGAAGTTTAATATACAACATTTAATGAATGATATATAATTTGTGGTTGAAGTTGGTTTATAATAAAGATGAGGGGGAAGGGTATATTTCCTCTGATCTGGGAGTGGGACGTGCCAGTCCGGCCCAAAGAAAACAAAGTTTTAAACCCAGGGGGTTTCAAAAACATGCCAGAGCTGTCTTACATGTTTTCCATATATGTTGCATCAATGTAGACCAGGAGCCGGTATCCAGCATGTTTTAGTGGTTTCTTTGCTCCAACACACTTGATTGTGGTTGAATCACCTGTGCAGCAGCTCATCAGGCTCTGCAGAAGCCTGTTAATCACCTGCTGATTATAATCAGGTGTGTTGAAACAGAGTTAAAACTAAAATGTACTGGATACTGGCCCTCCAGGACCAGAATTGAATACCCCCGTTGTAAACAGTACATATACTGTATTAAAGTTGTTCTTGTTGTATATTACATGCCCTTTTAGTGTGAGACCACATTCTGTCTGTTTCAGGAAAAAAAAAAAAAAGGTCTTTGTTAAAGGAATTTGTGCAGTATTGACCTGCAGAGACTCTGTATGTGTCACTTCTTAAAAACACTCCCACTCACTCACTCAATCATTTTTTTACCTACTTAATCCTATTTAAGGTCACAGGGAGGCTGGAGCCTCTCAGCAGGTAATGAGTGGGATGCCAATCCATCACAAGTGTTGAAAAGATTAAAACTGAGATTTCTTATAAAATAATTTATTTAAAAATAGGAAAGAAAATGCCTTGAATTGAGTTGTTGAGGGTTCGCAATGCAAAACTTAAAGAGGTCCTTCACTGAGAAACTATTTTTTTACTAATTATTTTTGAAAATGATCGGTCACTCCGAGTTTAACATACAGGCTGAACATGAAAATAGTCTTCTACCCCTAGTTCCTGTATTAGCTTTTGATAGAAAACAGACGGTGAAATGCTAGGATTTGAAAAGCCTGACGAATCTACGTCACGCTGTCACTTAAAGGTTGAATATGGAGCATTTTAATAAAAAGCTATATTTTTAAAGCAACATTCCGCAAATTTTACACCTTAAAGTTATGCTTTTTGTAAAGTTTTTGCGTCATAGTATTATCTATTATGTTCATTTTCATACCTGTGATAGTGTTGGGGGGTCCCACGTCTGTTTACTGCACTATACAGTTTTTGTGCTTCGGGTAGCGACGGAAGTACTGACTGGGTGTCATTTTACGGCAGAGTATGGCAAGCCAAAGGGATTAAAAAAAGCACGCGTTCTAAATGCGCGTTATCTCTGCCAAAATGCTCATCTTGAACGTGCGTTTTGACGCCAAAGGGGGCAAAATCCCGCATGTTCTAAAAGCGAGCATTATATCCGCCAAAACGCTCGTTCAAGATGCACGTTTTGGCAGACATAATGCGAGTTTAGAACGCACATTTTTTTTGATCCCTTTGGCTTGCCATAATTGTATAACGTAGACTCGCTGTAGCAGCGGCAGATTCATCAAAGAAAACTAGAAATCCCTTATCAGAGGAATATAGGAAAAGAAAAGAGAACGTGATAGAGCAGGGGTCCCCAATCCTGGTCCTCAAGGGCCGGTATCCAGCAGATTTTAGTTGTAACTCTGCTTCAACACACCTGATTTCAATTAGCAAGTGTTTAGCAGGCTTCAGCAGAGCTTGATGAGCTGCTGCACAGGTGATTCAACCACTGAATCAAGTGTGTTTGAGCAGAGAAACCACAAAACCTGCTGGATAGCAGCCCTCCAGGACCAGGATTGGGGACCCCTGTGATAGAGCAAGAGCAAAGAGTTATTATTGGGCCGTCTTTTCCTTGCTGGAGAGCTCTTTTAGAAAGAAGGGCATGAACTACGGACTCTGACCTAGCCGTGCTGCTAATGGCTAGGTAAGTAATAAATGATTTCACCGGGGTTATTGTGTTTGGTCGGGCATAAAGTTGTTATACAGTCCTGATAAAACTATTTATTCAATGTGTGGAAGTGGAAAAGTTTGTTTTCGTTGTTTTTAAACATGCCTCTTATTACTGAGAGAGATTTGATTTTATGACTGTGACGTTACGCAGCAAGCCTCTAGAAGGCGACAAAGACCATATAACTGCAAAGTTGCGGAATGCTGCTTTAAAAACATAATACATCCACTGGGCGTTTAGAGGTGTGCAGGATGAATGTACAGTTGTTCTTTTAAAAGCTATATTTAAAAAAATAAATAATCAAAATTTTATTTTGACGGGCACGACACTGGGTTTATGTTTACATCTACCAGCCACTAGAGGGAACTATTGCGGTAAAAAGTACGCTCAGCAAGGCGAGGCTGGGCTGATTCTGAGTCCAGAAGATGTTCTAACAGTAAATAATGTTTTAAAATAAACTTATTAGTAGACATTAGTCCTTACCCTGTATGATTCATCACTGGACATGGTGCTGGCTGGTCACTTCACGTATCAGTGAACCAACACGCCGTCGGCTGGAAAATTTTTTCTGTTGCGACAAATTATTTTTTAGTCATGTGTGTCTCCTATGATGATATATTTACCTGAAATTTTTTATCGTAACAACCAACGATTTATACAGGAAAATCATGAAAATTAACAAGGCTGCCCAAACTTTGGCATCCCACTGCAACGAGTGCTTGAAATTGGCAAACGTGTAAAAATCTTGAATAAAATCCCACAAATTTTTAATTTATGTTGCAGGTTTGGAGCTGGGGCCAGTAGCAAATGGTTTAAAACTTTCTCTTTTTTAATTATTGAGGGTAATTTTTGCAGATTACAGTCTGTAATGGTCTCGTGACTCTTCATGATGTTGCTGATACGACATTTAGTTAATCTCATAATACTGACTTAACTTTGTGCTATTGTTAAAGTGCTTCGTAAGACTAAACACAGCTGCTCTTGTTGCACTTGTGTGAACTTGAACAAACCTGACCTCAGGATTTTTTAGTCATGAACACACGAGCGCTGAAGGAGACATAAATTCTATCACCTCATAATTGATCATGATTGGGACAGGCAGAGCGTGGAACATAAACTGTCTGATGTGCACTCCCTCTGTGTGTGTGTGTGTGTGTGTGTGTGTGTGTGTGTGTGTGTGTGAGATCATAATGAGTTAAACATAAAACATTGGCGGTTGCTTTCCATTCAGCAGCAGTGACGTCGTCGTTTGAGCGCAGCAAGGGGAGTCTTTTGGGAGACCACTGCGTGTGGAACTCCTTTTTTGCGAGGCTGGGCTGTAACTTGAACCCCGAGGAGCAGTGAGAGAGGGAGAAACTGAGGGGAAAGACATTGAGTAAGAAAAAAGAGAAATGGAAGGAAGGGGGAGGGAAGGAATGAAAGGCAGGGAGAAGGTAATGTCAGCTGAGATCAGAACGTAAACAGAGGTCCAGACTGCAGCATGCTGTCTGCGGGACGGGGACCACAGCTGGGGCAAACCCATGGGGGCACCGGGGCAGCCCGATGGACCAGCACCTTTATCTCTAGGGAAAGGAGCTGGCTCCTCTCAGTCTCCCTTTTTATTTTCATCTCCCTGCCCTTGGGGACAGCCTGGCCCTACGGTAAGCGCTTTGCAGAGACTTTACTTTTACTGCACTTGTTTGTCTTCCTCTTCATGCCTTTGGCTTCGGCGCAGCCTCTTGGCTCTTTGTTCTCAAGAAGCCGGCATCAGCATTCCCACTGTCCGCTCTCCAGTTTTGGAGGGCAACAGATCCTGGCAACGCTTGTAAAAGTTAAATCAGATCAACAGATTGAAGTTTTTCTCTGGAGTAATATTCCAATGCTTACGAAGGTTTGTTTTTGTTTGAAAGAACACAAGAGCGTGCTTTTGTGATGAAACAATCAACAACACAACAAAAGTTGGATGTTGCCACACATTCCTGGAGGTGGACTGAGTCCTAATGAGGCTCTTGAATCTTGGCACACTTTCCTCATTGTTTAAGATCCTCTCTGCATGCTGTGAGGCTGACTTTGCCTGCCTGCCGTGACTTTTCGACCCACTGGAAGACATGAGTCATGTTTTGACTCGATCACTTGGGCTGTGGTAATGTATATACCTCACACTGTATCCAAGACATCATGCCGAGCCTCTACCCTTCCTTTCCTCCATGTTTCTCTTGCAGTAAAATATTACCTTCAATTTGTAATGTTGGTGAGTGTGGTAAAGAGCTGCAGTGACTCAGAGAGTTCCCTTTGGCAGATCTAACTTCAAATGTTGTTGTCAGCTGAGTCACTTGCTGCTTGTCTCGTTTCACAATCAGCTGATGATAGAATTTTTATTGCACAACATTTTTGTTTTTAAGGCAAAGCACATGTGTGTAACTCTTGTCTTTGAAGACTGTTTAGACACACATGTGTACCATTTTGTTGACATCAGTTCGTGCGCGATCCGGTGTCCCTCTGAGGTTCTCGAATTTGTGTAAGTCTTCCTGTTTGGGATTTCCAGTTTTTTTGGCTCCTGTTGCTCTGACTCTTGCCTCGGGGGTTTGTTTAGCTAAAGCCCACACAGAGGGTTTGATCAGTGGAAAACAAAGTCAGGCTAGCAGATGTAATATCAGAGAGGAGAAAATGTAAACAGAGAAAAGGTTTAGAGAGAAAATTTAAATTGTGATTTTATGGAAGCTCTGGAAGGCAATTAAAAAAAACATAAAATGTGAGGGACTTAAAAATTAAGGCCATTACATTTTAAAATTTTGAACAAATTTCTATTTCTTAATGTTTTCTTTACTTTAAGTCTCATAAGCAGATGAAGAAAGTGTTTTAGGCTAGTGATGCAGACCCCCAAAAATATTTTTTTTCATATCAAGAAGGATATATTTGGAGTTAGAATCATTTGGGCCACTCAGAGGAAGAAATACAAATATGAAAAAAGTGTTTAGATTAAGTTAAATTGTTGAGAAAATGAATCATAACATCAAGAAAAACCCAAAATACTGTTTACGTAAAAAAGAAAAAAAATTTTGAAATTTGGATTAACCTTACTTAAAAAAGAAAAATTGCTAGCATTTCAGGACTCAAAAATGCTTTTAAGTCTCCCGGACGAGCCCCCAAGGGGATGTAACATAATGGGGGCTCATCCGGGATTTCTTTTTTCCCGATTACAGTGAGTTGTCCCGATTATGGTGTTTAGTTTGTGCATAATGTTTGGATTTTTTTAAAGTTTTGGAATAGTTAATTTTGTAGTGGTTTAGGTGTCTCCTAGTGTGATGAATATTTGGTTTGTGACATGTGATTTAGTACAGTTCCAAGATGTTTTCTTTAAAGAAATTTTTAGATGCGCCTTCACGGGAAGCTGTGGAGAGCTGCCGCAAGTGCGATCTATTGGAGGTGGCTGTGCACCTTGGCCTTAGTGGCACCCACACAATGTTGAAGAAAGAATTCTCTTTATTTTATTTTATATTTTTACTGTGTTTTTCCCTCACTACCCGTAGATGGCCGAGGGGACGTAACATAATGGGGGCTCATCCGGGATTTGAACCTGGGACCTCCGTAACAAGAAGACTTTAGGATAACCAATCAGTTATCTCAATTTTCACCTCTTCATAAGTCATCAGGTCAAGAAAAGTAAAAGAGAATGTTCAAACTTAGAAAACTGAATGGTCTTACTTGTTTTTTATTATTTTTTTCTTTATTTTTGGTAGCCTTTCAGGTATTCCGTACAAAGTTCATCCCCAGAGTCAAGAAGCAAAACAAAATGCTGGCAACCAACCTCAGACTGTTTAACTCACATATAGACATTCCATCACACCGTGTAACCGCACTGGATAATAAAGCGATGAGGTATTTCAGCGTTTGTGGTTTTTAGTTTAAGAAAACTTGTTCAAATTAATCCAAAAGATGACCTGTCGGATCGGTGATTGGGGATTTGGATACCTTCAGACATACTGTAACCACAAAGCTCCCCGGGGAGTTTCCCTTTTCCATGATGGCTTTGACCTCAAAATACCAGACAGCTGTTGTGGGCAGCAAGCAAAAAGAAATCATACACTGACATACAGTGCATGCCGTGCGCCTCCACTCACAGCTGCTGTAAAAAGTTTTTTTTCCGTGATACACCAGTGTTAAGTAAGTCAGCAGGAAAGTATTTAGTTAGCAGTTTAAATACTTGGCATTTTCAGCAGGGAACTGTTATTTTCTGACACAAATTATCACCTAATAATGGAAGAGAATGAGATTTGTGTTTTTTTGCCATGCTTGAGCAAAGCAGAGAAGAAGGAAAGTGACTTTATTTATGGATGCCAGAAGAATGCACATAAAAACATGTTTTTCTGACTTTGGGTGAACTTCTGGTTAAACACATTTTGGAAAATTTTGCGTTTATGAGTAAATTTAGGTGTGCTCTGAACTGCAACTCTGCAGGTTGCTGCCAGTTTAGAAAGTTAAGCTCAAAGAGAGGAAATAAAGAAAAATCTGTTTTCCTGAACGTTTCAACAGGTGACTGAAACTACCTACCAGCATTATCAGAATGCTATATCTGCTTTAACAGGTAACAGCAGTGTGGTTTAGTTAGAATTAGATCCTTTCTACAACTTTACTTTGACCTTTGACCACCATTAGGGTCAAGAATAGATATGGTTAAGATTTCATGTTGGCTTAAGAACAGACAGCTTGAGTGCTATTTATGTGAGCTACCAACTGTGAAACCAATGTACCATAAATAAAGTGTATATTAGCTCCAGGACTTATTGTCTCTCACAGATTCAGCTGTAAAACATTTGAAACAGTACTTTAATGCATTTTAAAAGAACAAACAAGCCAAATGTTTCTCAACAATTCCCCTGAGAACGGTGAGGAGTCCGAACTCGGCTGAAAATGAAGAAAAATAAGAAAGCGGTGTCAAAGGAAAAAAAGCATAACTAAAGCAATGATGTAGACTTTTGAGTAATAAACTGCATTTTATCAGGCAAATGTTTCCCATAGCTTGAGACAAAGTTCTACGGAAGCATATTACTGTCAGTGCGGGAAAAATATGTGAGAAGTTTTTTTTTATAGAACTTTTATTAATTCAAAATGAAAGTTTAAAAAAACCCTTTAGTTAAAAATTTAATTAAGAAAAATAAACATTTTACATAACCCCCCCAAAAGAAAATAAAAAAATTATATAGGAGCAGTATCTCATTTTAACAAGAAAGTGCCTTGGAATAACGTGTTTAATATCTCATAATAAAGAGATGGTAATGGTAAAATGCTAGCATTATATGTTTTTGACTGGTGTTTAGCGCTCGCGTGTTTCCTCTGGCAATGCAGGTTTCTGGTTCCGGCAGAAGTGTCTCAGGGAAGATAACCGAGGGGAGGGGTGATTGTTTACGTTCAGAACCTAGCTTGTTCTGTAGATTTGCTATAGCAACTTCAAACCCTTTATGTTGAGAGACTTACTTGTTAAAATGAGATTTAATTCTGTAATTCTGTACATAACATTTCTGTGTAACTGAAAAAATATATATATGTTGTAACTGTAACTTTTGCTGCCTCTTGGCCAGGACTCCCTTGAAAATGAGGTTTTTAATTTCAATGGGACCTTCCTGGTTAAATAAAGAATAAATAAAATAAAAAAATAAATATTATGTTAAAAGGAGAAAGTTCTATTACGCAATACTGCTCCTATATTTTTTCCTTGCACTGACTGCAACACGCTTCCGTACCTTACCAACAATGTAACTGTTAATTTTGTTTCATTAGTTCAAATAAAGTTTATGATAGCGTATGAAGCCTTTCCTAGCCCAAGCTTTAGAGCAAATTGGACATTGGCCGGTCTAAATCGTAGACACATCAACATTTGTGTGTCTAATTTGTGTGTCCATTTCAAGCTCAGTTTTCCAACTTCTAACACACCAAATAGTAATTAGATCTGAAGGGAAAACTGATATTGTTGGCAAATCCAAATCAAAGAAAAACCAGATCCTGACCTTGGGTTTTCTTAGTTTAGCTTCAGAAGAGGTTAAGTCTAGAAAACGATGGCTCTCATTCAGAGCAGATGTGGCCTCTAAAGTCACTCACATGGTCAAAATCACCACCTGTAACACATTTGATGAGTTAAATTTACAAGGCCTTTTTTTCTTCTTCAGACTAACATCAAAGTCATTTTTCTGTTTAGCAGGTTTTTGACAGATAGGCTTGTTAAAGAGTCAGAATCAGGCTAAGAAGGGCAAAAAGTCACATGAATTTTGAATCAGTGGTCATGGTGGTGCTTAGATTCACCCAAGCTGTTCTTAAAACAAACCTAGCTTATAAATCAAGTCTTCAACGACAAAATGACAGCTGATCCATTTTTAGGTTTTAATGACCTCCTCTTGACATAAATGCTGAGGAGTGCATTAAAAATGCAGCACCTGGAGTGGAAAAAAGCTCCCTGATATTACATAAGAAAAAAAAATCAACAGTAAACCTTTCTGACCGCCATGTTTTATAATGTTTATGTCTAGATATCAGCTGTCTTTTGCACAAACTTCTAATTCCATGAGTATAGGGAAAAGACACCATCACTCACATAAAAATACAGAAATATTTCCCAGAGAAGATAAAATAAAAGTTATGGCATCTCTTTGATGACTTTCATTACTTCTAACTTGTATTTATTCATTAGCCGATGACATATAAGCTCATTCTTTAGTTCAGTAACGGGGAGGTTTTCACGCTGGGGTGATTTATTAACAAATGTTTGCTGCATCTGAGTTTGTTTAAAAACCCAGACACAATAGGATTCAGTCAAAAACATCAGATGTAAATGAAAAGTGCGTTTAAGTTGTGCAATCACACTTCCAACCTTGCAAAACTCCTGTAAATGAATCACATGTATTTTTATAAAGGAAGCTACATTAAATAATTCAAGAATTAATAAGAGATATAAAAACATTACATTTAGTAAATGCTTCAGAGAAAATAGTCCAGAAAGATAGAGATGCATTCCAGTTGGTGTGCAACTCTGGGGGAGAAGCCAGAGAGAGAAACATTACAGCCTTATCAGCAAAACTGGAGGTCAGCAAACTCAATCCAGTTAGAGAAAATAAACAGAAAATGCTGCCTGTGATCATTTAAAACCCCCAATAAGCTCTAAGAAAACAGCTTATGAAAATCTGGAGACTCATCCTGCCATAAATGCAAAGATTTGGTGAACCGTCTGGAACAGAAGAAGACAATTCAAAGCATGCTAGATATGTTTTTAGACAGAGTGCAAATTCAGCAGGATTTCATCTCTACATTAAAGCACAAAACATCAGTGATAAACATAATGGCATTACCAGATCTGCTCATATAGAGCCTTTCGATTCTTTCATGTTTACGTCCAGTAAATCTGGTTTCACGGTCCCAGCGGTCCAGGTGTCGTCAGCTGGGAAGCACTGAACTTGCACTGTTGAAGTGAAGGGACACGTCTTAAATCAACCATGCAGCAGGAACAGATGATCACGAGGAAGGGGTAGTGAAAAGAAAGGACAAATCACCCAATTAGACAAAAAACAACAATACTTTATGACTTCATTTTTATGAATAGAAACCATCACTGAGCCAAAAAAAAAATCTGCATTTCTGCATATTTTCCTTCCCAACTTGTATGTCTTTATTTTGCTTCTTTTCATATTTTTATTTTATGGACCATTTTAGAGGTTAGGGTGGAGGGTAATGAGTTGCAGCAGAAAGAAATTAACTAGACCTCTGCAGTCCCGCTCATCCAAAGTCTGATGAAAACGTTTTTATTCAGAAGGACTTTGGAGAGACTGGACGACGTGCCAGAGAGCTGGAAAAATCAGGATAAGGGATGAAATTTAAAGCCAAATATATTTACTGCATAAAATGTTATTTAAACAAAAACAGCTGCCAAAATATCTCAAAATGGGAACATCTCCATCCAATCGTAAAAATCTCTTTTTGTTGTGATGACCACTAGGGGGCATGATTTGTGAAAATAGGGTTCATTCCAGTGTGGTGCCTGGGGGTCCCCGCATGAGTTGGGTGTGTAGCAGAGATCCCATAATCCCCGTCTGTGCACTTTATCTTCCTGTCTCAGAGAACATCCCTCTGCAGGCCGTGCCCAAGCTGTGAATGTTTGTGGTTCTCACATTTGGTCGAAAGAAATCCACAAAAATGAATATCTGACGAGGAACTGTGGTCCCCTCCCTTGTTTTATTTTCACGGGAAGGTGAAAATAAAACTAAAGGGGAAAAAATCATAAAAGAAACATCAGATCTGCTTTGAAAGTAAAGTTTAGGAGTTGAGTTTACATAAGTTCTTACCACGAGGGACTTTTAAAGGCAGTTAATGTGATGGAATGAGCTTTGTGAAAGGGACTTGTGTGTGGAAGTTCAATGGTCCGCAAAGCCTGACTGGCACACACACATCCCACAGGAGAGCCCAAATTGTTAGTGTACATGCTGTCATGGTTTACACACAAGTCCAGCTGACCCAACAATAAAAACATGAACCGATCTAGAAAACCAGACCATAAAACATAGAGGAGTTCAGAAACCGGCCCACGGCCGCTGTCCTCAGGAAACCTGCTGAGATGGAGCCAGCAGCCTTACACAATTTACCTTTTCACTGGTCAATGTCCAAACTCAGAGATAGCTGAGAAGAAAACCAGACTGCTGCAAGACGCAATTTATGATATCATTTATGTGGAAGAGCAGTAGGGTGGATTCACAGCATTCCAGGACATCTGTGGTTCTCTCCAGTTGACCATCATCCTCTGAGAGATTTATCAGCTGTTGTTGCCTTTGTGTGTTTCTGCTTGTATCTGTGTGTTAGAGGCATAACTCAACAAAACCCACATAAAGGAAACACAAAGCTAGTGTGTAGTTGTGGCTTTGTAAATAAAGAAATCCATGGCTGAGAGCAAAGAAGTAATTGTGTTTGCAGGGCCAGGAGGACGGACTAAATGTCGGGCTGATACTTTGCCAGCAGCCTGTTTTAGTTCTCAATCTCCATCTGTCACAAGAGCATTTCTTCGTGTCTGTTTTCGCTCTTAAAATCCACTGTTACATAATGTAGCCACTCAGGCTCAAAGGTCTTTGAATCGCTGGTTTTCAGCTCCAATTAAACGTCACGTTTATTTGATTAAAACCTCACAAAGAAGGCCACTCTTTACACTTGAGTTCTTGCAGCACTTTCTGATTAGGACACAAGTCTGTTTTCCATGACAGTAACTTAACTGCATTGCATGTTTTCTGATGTAATAAAACTCAGAGGAGGTAAACTACTGGGAGTTAATCGTAGCTGCAGCTCAGATAAAAAAAAAATACTGAAATCCTTCAACTGCTCTGTTGATAATTCTAACAAGTGCTTGTTCGTGTGTGTCGAGGTCACAGCTGAGAATCTGATGTATCCTAATGTTCAGATTACAGGTACTTGAACAGCCACTGTCCAGGTCCCGAGTGGAACGTTATGTGCAGGGGCTGCTGCGAGTATGACGTGATTCGCTGTAAATGCCCTCTCCAGGGGACTCAGGTGGGCTATGCTGTACCCTGCTGCCGCAACGCCATCAATGAGTGTGATCCCTGCATCATCCACCCAGGTAATAACTGTTGGTTACATTTGCTTTAGTCACAAAGGCTTTTGATAACCAAACCTTTGGGATCCACAAATTCAGATGAGTTCACCTGAGTATTTGTCATGCTGTTTGTGTAGCGTTTTGTGTCGTCTTGGTCATGGTTATGTGAGTTGCAATAGAAGGTTTGGTTGCATTTAAGGTGCAATATGTAAGAATGAAATCCTGTGGTCAAATTTGGTTACTGCAGCCCATTTTTCTAAGCAAAAAGTTACTTTTTCACAGTCATTCTGTCAGTTTCATGGCTGTTGCCAGTTATGGATCAGCACCAGATGATTCTAGATGACAAGCAAAGACGAGTCACACAGTAAGTTGATAAGTAGATAAACATTGTCATACCTGGTGTTAGCGCTCTTGGGTGTTTTACAGTAGTGAGCACTTACTACACTTATTACGGTAATATTTCAAGGATTAGAGGAAGTGTGGTTGTTTGCCGTCTTGCTGTAGTTCTGAATGACTCATTAAAGAAAGTAAAACACCAAGGTTGACTCATTATTCACTTCACACATACATTTAACTGTAATATTGAGTTGTTAATTGAAAAAAGTAGCTTGAGATATTATTAGAGCTGACTGTTCTAATTCACCATTAGCATTGTTAGCTAGGGTAAAATAAAAAGATGCCGTTGCTTCTTAGCGGTACAAGAAATAACTTCTGGGTCACTCCTGTTTACTGGCTTCAGTTTTTTAAACAGCTCTGGAGCTTTTTGCCAGCAGGTGTCAAATTACAAATGTCGGCGCTGCAGCATTAGCTTAGGACAGACTCATCAACTCACGGCTCACAGATTGTAAACAGAAACTCGGTCCCTCTTTAGTTTTTTTGTAAGGAATAAAATGACAACCCCCAAGCCTGCTGAGAATGAAATCTGTTTTAGTAGAACTTTCCTTCCAACATGATTGAGACTTTAGACTGTTTTGTGATTATTTCACTGTAGAATTCTTGCATATTGCTCCTTTAATATTTTCAGTAATCTATTTTTGAAGTTTTTGTTTCTCACAGCCATTGTGTTCCATCATTTTCCCTTCTGTTTGTATCCATATCTATCTCAGCTGCTTTCATTCAGTAATCAGCACTCCCTGTAGCTCTAGTCCCCGGTTTCCCTTTCATTCACATTTTGTTATTTGTACCCACCAGTTCTGGCCTGTTTCAGTTCATTTATTTCCAAAAAGGATTAACCTCCTATCAAAATACACCAGGTGCTATACCTCCCTGCACTCTAATCACCACCAACACATTGAAATCTTATAGAAAAAAAGGTTAAAGGAAGCAAAAATGTATTCTGTTGATAAATTCATCCATGGTTGTAGCAATAGTTGGAATTTCATGCCAGTTGGAACTTAAATGGTTACCATGTTGCACCATTGCACCTAACCGCACATATCCCCACATGCATGCAACCCTGCAAAATGCATGTATTGCTGTAGGCACCAGCTCTATGCAGCCTTACACAGGATCTTTTTTTATAGTCAAAAAAAGGAATAGTACCATTCCCATGACACAGTGATAAGCCACTGTTTCATATCCAAAAGTCTAGCAAAGTGACCAAAGCTGCAAAAGTTCAATTTGGCAAAGGGAAAAACGGACCTGGAGACATTCATGTGATCTGTCTTAAGTGGTTCCAGATTTTTTTCAGCACACTCTTTTGACTCTTTGGTATAAACCTCTTAAATTGTCAGAATGCATGAGTAAAAGAACTTTCCAGGAACTTTGATTTGTGAAGAAATTTGGTGAAAATCCTGATGTTTATTTTCGGCTAAATGAGCAAAGTAGTTGCCATTTACATATCCTGAAATCCCGCTCTAATCTCATGTGTTCTATAGTTTTTGTCTGTACAAGTGTGTCATGTTTTCTTCACAGTTTGAACATGCTCATATTTGCTTTTATGAGACAAGAACAGCTGTTCAACATTAAAAGGAAACATCTACATCTCATTTTTATAGTTAAACCTTAAAAAAATGTCCTCTAAGCACGGTGTGCAATAATAAACATTTATAGACACACAGCCAGGCTCTTGTTGTTCATACCCGTGCTCAGGTTGCATGTTGCTGTTCGCCTCCTAACGCACAGCCTCTTAAGTGAAAATCCATATTTAAAGGAAACAATTTCAATACTTTTCTATTTCAGGAAGCAGCGGTATGTTTTCATTTTCTGTTGTAGAGACGGCTGAGCTTAATGTGTTTTGCAGAGTTGATGCAAAAGAAACAATTTATGGAGGTCTGTTCAGGAGCAGAGATTTACCTCCAGCTCTTCTGGGGGAAAGAAAGCTTTTCCTTTCCTTACATAACATGACAGTACACCGGTGAATTTCAAACCGAACACAAACACAGTCATTTAGCTTCTATTTTCTTCTTTTCAGGTTGCAGCATCTTTGAGAACTGTAAGCGTTGCAACAATGGGACGTGGGGGCCTCAAGATAATTTCTTTATTAATGGCAAATACTGCTCTGAGTGTCGTCCCGGCTGGTCTGGTGGAGATTGCATGAGTAAGTCTTTTTGTCTTCCCAGTTAGCGAGAGAACTAGCTCTAAGGGGGGTGTTTTTCTTTGAGTCAAATGAATGTGAGCGTGCTATCCCTTCCCTCCCTGCTGAGTTATACCAGCCATTTTGGAAAGCTGCCACAAACCCAGGAAGATCCAACCGAAAATAAAGAAACTTTTAAAACCCTTATTAAGCAACACTGACCATAACCTTTGTGCAAATATTATACCAAGAGATGAACCATCCACAGTGCATATTTAATTAAAAGCATAAATAGCTGATGGGCATGTGTTGCTTCGGTTTTGTTTTGGAGATGCTACAATAGTTTGTTACTGGAACAAAGAAATTGAATGTGGTTTAAAGATGAATCATAATGAAAACTTGCAACCTATTTCAATCTCTACACAGCAGATTTTCTTCTTTTTTTTGCAGAGTGTGGGGGAGTAATCCGCAAACAGCAGGGCCATTTGATTCTTGAGAGCTACCCCAACAATGCACGGTGTGAGTGGACCATTCAGGTGGACAGACCGTTTAATATCAAACTCAGGTGAGATCACAAGACCTTCAACTTCTGTAGTAGTTTACTGATTCTCATGTGGATGGATGGATGGATGGATGGATGGATGATAGATGGATGGATGGATGGATGGATGGATGGATGGATGGATGGATGGATGGATGGATGGATGGATGGGTGGGTGGATGGATGATAGATGGATGGATGGATGGATGATAGATGGATGGATGGATGATGGATGGATGATAGATGGATGGATGGATGGATAGATGGATGGATGGATGGATGGATGGATGGATGGATGGATGGATGGATGGATGGATGGATGGATGGATGGATGGGTGGATGGATGGGTGGATGGGTGGGTGGATGGGTGGATGGGTGGATGGATGGATGGATGGATGGATGGGTGGATGGATGGATGGATGGATGGATGGATGGATGGATGGATGGATGGATGGATGGATGGATGGATGGATGATAGATGGATGGATGGATGGATGGATGGATGGATGGATGGATGGATGGATGGATGGATGGATGGATTGCAATCTGCTGAGCAGAAATAAAAAAATCCCACTGTCAGATTTCCATTGAGTCCAACTATCAGCTGTTTGAACCTTCCTTGTCCATCTGGTAGAGCTATCAGAGTGCGGTCATCTTTAATACAATTTCCATTCAGCTCAAGTTTTTCTGCAAGATGAATTTTTGTGGACTAACGGCACATTGACAGCACTACAGAACATTTTTCCAAGTTTTTGTGCATTCTATTCTTGCCCCTTTTTAACATCACCCTCACAATGTTTAGAAGGAAATTGCTTTTGCAAAGGTTTAGCAGAGACAAAGCTTCATACAGCCTAATAGCTCTGGTTTTGTTGCATATTTAAAACTATGTCCGATGGCTTCAAGCATGATTTCCTGCTGTTTATGCAGCTTTTAGTTAAATTTAAAGTTGTGAGGATTAGGAAAGCTCAGAACCAGGACCTGCCAGGTCACATTTCACTAAATAAAACATATTCTTATAGTTTGTAAATAGAATAATACTCTTTACTTGTTTATTCTAGTAGATTTAGTGCATGAATGGAGAATTGTTCCTTTTTTCTGTTTGCTTAAATCATATAACAGGCAACAAATATTTTTTAACTTAGCTGCAGGTGGCATTAATTACAGCCTTTACCATTACCTTATTTCTTTTAGTCTAAGCTTGCCTGCCTCAAACATCTGTGGCATGTTGGGAACATGCAAATTTACTATTATAAGCTGTTTTTTTCTCCTCCAACATAAATCCAGGATGGTTGCATTTAAAGTCACTGCAAAGACAAGCCAATCCTTTGTCTTTCTCTTAGACGGCATAACATCCAGATTCTTGTCAAACTCGTTATTATATTCCATTACATTTATGTTATAACAGGCTGAAATGCCTGAAAAATTATGTTGCTGTTCTTAAGCCCAAAATGCAAAAAAAATAAAATAAATAAAAATCAAGTGCATTCAAGAATACAAATGTTTCCCTGATTTCAAAGATGTGACAAAAAAAAAAAACATTAATTTTTTGGCCTCAAAAAATGTTGCAAAAAAAAGGCTGTTCATGTTGTGCTATTTAGTTATTTCTCTTTTGGCGTTTTAGGTTTATGATGCTAAGTTTGGAATTCCACCACACTTGCCGTTATGACTACGTGGAGGTCCGAGACGGAGACAGCATCAACTCTCGTGTTATTGGTCGATTCTGTGGAAACAACCGACCAGCTCCACTCCAGAGCTCTGGCAACAGTTTGCACATTCTGTTTGTGTCTGATGGCTACAAGAATTTTGACGGATTCTTTGCTACTTTCCAGGAAAGCTCAGGTGGGTTCCCCTGAAAAAGATGATGAAAAAGTGTTTTGCATTTTTGCTGTAATTCCTGCAGAATCTTAAACAGCATCCATGAAAGAGAACCGGTGTTTGTGATGGTTTTATACGCCAAAAATAAAAGGGCACTTGTGAAGTTCTACTCAATGAACAAAGAGACTCTTTGGAGCTGTGATCCACAACAAATGCAAACAAGAAACAAGTTTCCATGGTGCTCCATGGCCAGTTGCAATTTTAAAAGCCTTTAATAAAGCACGACTGGCACCTACATGTTGCAGACAAGCCTTCGTCGTGGTGTTCAGCTTGTTATTAGTCCGCTAAGAGACCTAAATACCCTCTCTTTCCAGGCTGTTTTAATGTCTAAAACTCAAAAGCAAACACACACGTGCACATGTGCACACACAAACATGCACATGAGTTACCAGCAGCCAAGCCAGAACTCGTAAAAGCAAACAGGGGCTTTTTGTGTGGAAACGTACGCACAAGAAAAGCAGAAACGACTTCAGCTTTCTAATGTAAACGCTTTGATCTCAGAGGATACGGCGAGTTTTTCCTGTGAATCTGCTCGTCTGATAAAATCAGAGTTTCTGTTTGTGTGTTTGCAGCCTGCAGTTCCTCCCCGTGCCTGCATGATGGGACTTGCATCCTGGACACCTCGTACACTTACCACTGCGCCTGTCTAGGTGGCTACACGGGCAGGAGGTGTGAAAATGGTGAGTGTGTAATAGAACCAAAGTTTATGGTAACACTGAGCACAATTTCTATGAAAGAGGAGAAAATGTTTTCAGGTTCTGTAAAAAGTTACGCTCATATCTTTTTATATCACGGCCCATGAGGCATCGGAGAGCTTTTAGTGACATTTGTGAAATACCTGAGCTATTTTAGTCATTTTCATCCAAAAAATAAAAAAACAGACACGCCTAGTAACAGAATATTTATAAAGAATTTATGTTTTCCTTAAAGCCCCTTTGTTTTGCCAGAGTAGCTGTCCTGAGGCAAATGGTGATTCATTCTCATAAGGGAGACGTTTGTGGTCTGGACTGAGCTCACACTTGCTGCTTTCTTCATCTGTGGTGATTTTTTTTTTAAGAATAATAAAATAAGTTTCAAAAAAGAGCCAAATCCAGAATGATTACCTCACAGATAATTCTGCATGAAATGAAGCAATTTTTTTTTTTTTGATAATTAGAGTATGAGCTCATTCTGCTCATTTGGAAACAATACTGAAAAAGCAAAAGGGAGGACGTGTAAAAATAAAAATAATAATAAAAGCTGTGGGTTAATGTGTGTGGCCACTTCACCATGTGGATCAACACTTCCATTAAAGAGTCTGCCAATAAAAGGTTTTGTGTTATTTTAATTGAATATTCTGCAATAACCTCATTTATTCTGGATTTCCCACATTGGTAATAAAAAAAGCTGGATTAACGTCAATGTTTCCAATTTATTACAGTTAATGTTTCTACATGGCTGCATTGGAGTCAGAAGGATGATTTCTAGTTTATAATTCATAACCTTTAATAATGAACCTGCCATCTACTTTAAGTCTGAGATCAAATATGACATCTAATTGTTCATTTTTCTCACCCGGAAAGGAAATGAGTCTTTCCTCATTTCTTTCTTTGTCTGGAAAAATTAAAAATGTTTAAGTGCCCAATCACTTTTGGGTTGTGGCATTTGACAACGTTTTCAAAGCATTAAAAAAAAGAAATGATGAACAGCAAGCATTCCGTTCTAATAACTCCAGATGTGTCTCATTATGTCTGTGGATAGAGACGGAAAAGCAGATGAACAGAATTGTCCACAGCATCTCGGGCAGCTTCAGAATTATCTGTACACGCTTTTAAACACTTTAAAATTTTTGGTTGACCAACATTTTCCATCCCATAATTGACAGAAGGTTGGAAACGTTTGGTTTACAGAGAAAGTTTGGTGTTATAAAAGGCAGAAATGATGTATTTAGTGGATCTGAGCCAAATGACAACAACACAAACAACTGAAACAGTAGTTTTTTTATTTAGTTTTTGTTTTGAGGACTCATGTTTATAATTTAATGCTTATTTTTTTACTTTATCTTTAAGATAAGTTATATTCTTCACTTTAAAGGTGTGGAACACTGAAAAACAATTTTTAATGATTAGTTCTGATTATAATAGAGTTTTTGAGTTAGAGTTTTTCATGCAGGCTGAACAGGAAAATAGTCTCCTACACCTCCTACTCCTGCATGAGCTTCTGATAGAAAATAGACCGTGGAACACTAGGATTTTGACGTTTGAAAGGTTATGTTGGATTAAGAGGTGTTCCCCTGAGCTGGTTCAAATCATATTTGTTCGATAGGTCTGTGTCTGTCAGTGTTGATGACTTTTGTTCCAAGGAGGCTCCCCTTAAATGTGGTGTGCCCCAGGGCTCAGTGCTCGGTCCTCTACTGTTCTCTTTATATTTGCGTCCTCTGGGTGCTATTTTTAAGACACATGCTTTGGCCTTTTATTGTTACGTGGATGACTGTCAAATTTATGCTCCAGTGAAAAAGGTGGCGGGCATCCTACAGTGTCTCGAGGAGGTAAAAGTGTGGATGGCCTCATATTTTCTGAGCATAAATGAGATCAAGACCGAAATGATCTTTTTTAAACCTAGTGGGTAATTGGCTGTTTCTCCTTCTCTCTTGGATGTGTTGTCACTTTGTCTCAAAGATGTCATCTCAAATTTGGGGGTCAAGGTACAATTGTGTGGTAAAATCCTGCTTTTTCCAGTTAAGGAAACTGGCTAAAGTTAAGTGTCCTAGTGAAGAGGGATATGGAAAAACTCATTCGCGTGATTATTATCTCGAGAATGGACTACTGTAATGGTCTATATATTGAGGTGAGTCAAGGTTGTCTCTCAAGACTGCAGTTGGTGCAGAATGCAGCGGCACCCTCCGGTGTGATCACATCACCCCGATGCTAGCTTCTCTTCACTGGATTCCAGTTGCTTTTAGAATTCGTTTTAAGAATCTCGTGCTGACATATAAATCTTTAAATGGGTTGGCACCATCATACCTCTCGGACATTCTCCTGCCATACGATCCACCACGCCTACTGGGGTCGGCTGACCAGCAGCAGTTGGTTGTTCCGAGGTCAAGGTTGAGGCGGAGAGGTGACGGGTCTTTTGCTGTGGCTGCTCCTAGCCTATGGAATCAGCTGCCTGTCAATATTAGGCAGACCTCCTCACTCTGGGTTTTTAAAACTCTTCTCAAGACGCACTTCTACTCGCTAGCGTTTAACACGACCTGATTGCTTTACATCTACTCTTGTTTGACTCTTATATGTTTATTTTAAGCTGTGATGAGTTTTATTGTTGGTGTGTTTTAAGTGTTTTATCCCCCCCGTACGACTTACAAGGCATTCACTCCTAGACACCACTGCAAGTGTATAGATTAAACTATGAAAAGCATATTTTTCTTCATCATTAGTAAAAAAAATTGCAGTGAGTTTTGTTATCTAACTGTTACATAACATTTCACCAATCTGTTCAAATCCACTTCATAAAATCTTTTTATGGTGGAAAATTGAACAGTTTGACTTCTGCTCTTTTATTGCATCTATTTCTAACTCATTTACAAGCCACGTGTTAAAGTCTTGCTGTGAACTGTTCACACGTCCCTGTGATTGGTGAAATGATCTGTTAATAAGCTTCTGAGGTAGCAGGCTAAACGTTTACATCACTGGACGTTTACAAGTTAAGATTGTTTAATTAGTTAAAACCTAAGTTTGTCCTCTGTGTGTAGAAGTGAGTGAATGCACTGATGATCTCTCAGGGTGGTCTTTTACAGCGTGGAATTACAATAAAATAATTCTTAAAGTGCTCTGGAAATGCCTCCTGAAATCTTCGTGCAACATGTTTGTGAAAATCCGCCATTCGGTTGATTAAAACCAAAAGAAACAGCATGTGCCTGTAATTAAACTATGCATGCCTGTTTTTTCCCTTCTGCTCAGTGGTGGGATGCCGCAGGCCTCCCGTACCCACACATGGCTCGACAGAGGCCCTGTTTCTCCATTCTGGGGCTCGCATCGCTTACCGTTGTGACCCCGGCTTTGAGCTGCGGGGGCACCGTACTGCTATTTGCATGAGTGAAGGCACCTGGAGTGCACCTCCTCCAGAGTGTGGTAAGATAAAATAATGTTTTTTGTTCTTTTTAACTACAACACTTTGGGATTTAGAAAGATTTACTCATGTCGCTTGTTTTTGCAAGCCACTCAGTGCAGATTATGGAAACTGCTTGAATGTTCTTTCCTTGTCTGCAGTGCCAGTGGAAAGAGTTTGCAGTCTACCACCTAAACCATCCAACGGTGACCACTTTTTAGTTTACGGACCCAACGATGTCCTCATTGCTCTGCAGTATTTGTGCCACCAGCCCTATGAACTCATTGGGGGCTCCCAAAGAACCTGCCTTCCTAACAACACTTGGAGTGGGACACCTCCTGTTTGCACTAAAGGTCGGTCGAGTTAGAAGAAATGATCCTAAAAATCAAGCTTTTAATAAATTTAAATTAAAATGTTTTCATTTTTGTTTTCTTACACAGTTAATAACACACTTACTGAAGCTGAGAAGGAGAAAAACAAAGCAAAAGACACAGAAAAGGGCAAACACATAGATGTGTATGATGACAAAGAAACCACTACACCTAAAGAGAAGCATCAGCAAAACAAAACAGAAATAGAAACTGTTGGTGAGAGAGACATAAAGAACACAACGGCAGTGGATGTGGAGGATAAATTTACTGGGACCATTCCAGAAAACACGGTGGAGGAAGGTGGGAAAGAAAGAGAGTCGGAGGGTAAAACTACTCCATCAGAGAAGTCCGGGGAGGATGGGAAAAACGAGGTGGATAGGGAAGATACGGATAACAGTCTGAACACCTTTGAAGATAAACAAACAGAAGCACCAAAGCAATCTGAGAAAGAAGAAGGAAGCTTAGACTCAGACACGGGAAAAGGCAACACGAGCATCACCGACATCCTGATGAAGAAAGACAAAGGTCAAGAAGAAAAGGAAAGAAAAGATGAGCAGGTGAACGGAAAACGAGATCCAGATAAATTTGGGCCAAATGAAACCAAGCAGAGAACGGTCGTATCTGAGGGCGACAATGCCGTAGAGACGTTTGAACAGGAAACGACAACGAACGTCATGGTTACGCGGGGCTCAAAGGACACAAAGAAGGAAAACAACACTGTTGTTTCAACGGGGAGGAAAGTCTTTCCTACCCGAGTTAACGTGACACAGTACACCTTGTACAGAGCAGAAGGGGAGAACGGGAAATCAAAGGAAAGATTTAACAGTAAAAAAGACGAGACTGGGGTGGATTCTTTAGAGAAAACAAGGGAGATGGAGAAAAAAAGGGAAGAGGAGGAGAAAGAGAAAGAAGTCAATCAGAGTTTCACTGGTGAGAAAGTTACAGGATGCACTTTACTCCACTTTAAACTTCATCCTCAGTAACTGTTTCTTCTACTCATTAAGAAAAGAAGTGCCCACCTCTGCCCCGCCTTCATAACGGCTACTACCAGGTGGTGTTGGGGCTGGAGCCGGAAACGGTGGAGTTCATGTGCAACCACTCCTACGCTCTCAGTGGAGACGTGAGGCGTAGCTGTCAGCCCGGCGGGACCTGGAGTGGCAAACAGCCCGTGTGTGTCAGAGGTGCTCTCATTTATTTTGTCTATTGAAGCATTTCTTCTCATTTTTTGTGCATACGCTTACAAGATTATATGATTATTTTAATGTACATTTCTTTGTAGCTTGTTTTGTTGTTTTTGCAAAGAGAACTTGATTGGGGTTGGATGGTGGGAGAGGGATCGAAATGCAGGCTGACAAATCCAAGAACTTCATTCTCTTAGGGAAAACTAAAAATAACTATGGAAGCCCATTCCTGCCACTCTGAAAAAAAATGATCTCATAATTATGACTTAGCTATCTCATAAGTATCTCATAAAGTTCTATATCATAATTATGAGGTAGCCAAGTCATAATAATGAGATAGTATCTCATAATTATTTTTTGTTAGTTCCTGTCATCCCCGAGCATCAAACTCAATCCAATGATCATCTGTCACTTGTTATTCCTCGTTTTAGAAAAGAAGTGGGGAGACATGCCTTTTGTGTTAAAGCTCCTTATGACTGGAATAAGTTACCTTCTAACTTGAGGTCCATTTCTTCAATTCGTTTATTTAGAAATGTTCTGTATGACTATTTAATGCCTATTTGTGATTGTTTTGCTGTAAACGCCTAATTTGGACATGTATGCATGTGTACAGTGGGTCAGTTTATATTATCTTACTTCTCAAAATGACCCTGGCTAATGTTATTGGTGAGCCATAGCTTAGCAGGATTTTTTATTTTATGGTTATTATTTTTATTTTTTTCTTGATTGTGTGGTTGTGTTGTGAATATGAAAAAGACTCTGCTGTCTTAATTGTTATTCTTGTATGATTTGAGGACCCACTCGAAAATGAGATGACGCATCTCAAGCTGTTTCTATCCTCATAAAATATAAGTTAAATAAATAAATAAATTATGACTTAGCTACCTCATAAGTATGAGATATATATTTTTTAATCAGAGTGGCGGGAATGGGCTTCCATAAATAACAGACCAAGTTTTAAATCATTCCAAGGAAAGACAGATGAAGGAATGGATCAATTATCCAAGTTATTGTGTCATTATGAATGAAAAGTCAACACATCAACTCCTGTAGTCAAACAGACTCTTCAAAACGTAGTTGGTAAAAGTTCACAATGGACCAGTGAATTTCCAGGTGATGCCCTGAGTTTAGATTCTGATTGGATCTGCACAGATCGAACCATCAAACAACTCTGACCCTTAAAGTGGTGTGTCAACCTGATATGGAATAGAATGACCAAAATTAAACAGCAGACACATTAAAAAAGACACAAACAGGTGTAAAAGAGTAATCCAGTGTTATTCATTTATTTGCAGCATGCCGTGCACCTAAAGTTTCAGAACTGGTCAAACAAAAAGTTCTTCCACCTCTGACTCCATCCAGGTAATAATACATTATTATAAATATGTTTAAGTATTTAGTGTAAGTTCCATGAAAAAATACCATTCACAATACACAGAATATTTCTCTGATGCACCCTTTCTCCTTCAGGAAGACGCCTGTGCACAAGCTCTTCTACTCTGCAGCTCGTCAGCAGGTTCAGTCAGTTGGTCCCACTATATCCCCTCCAGTGCTTCCTCTGTTGCCCCAGGGCTTCCACCACCTTTACACGCACATAGAGTATGAGTGCGCCTCTCAGTTCTACCATCACTTTGGGAGTCCTCGGCGTACTTGCTTGAAGACTGGGAAATGGAGCGGGCGTCATGTGTCATGTTCACCAGGTGAGGGCAGCAGAGGATCACCGACTTTCTGCTGGTGGCTTTTGGATCATAGAGGGGTCAATCAGGCATGTTACCTCTATGGGTATTAATGCAATGAAACACACAGGTTAACGGTTTATGTTTGCTCAAATTAAGTGTTTCAGAATCACCATAAAAAGGCTCTTTGTGCTTTCTTTGGACTTATTAAAGGAAGAGGAATGGGTAAAGGGTTCACTTTTACTGGTAGACTGTCAGCAAAGTGTATATTTAGTTTTTGCTTTATTGCTTTCATCCTGAGAGGGACTATTACCTATCAGTGTTTTTATGTACTGTTATGTTCTGGACTACTGATTTGCCTAAATAGCTGAAAATTCACAGAAAACAATCAATTCTCATTATTATCTCAACAAATTTCTCACGTGATTTCCTTTCACCATTCTTTCATGATCAAAGTTCTACCTTTCATCCCCTATTTGACAGTGTGTGGAAAGCACCTGACCTTTGACCCAGAGAGGCCAGAAGAGGCTCACTGGCCCTGGCTGGCAGCCATCTACCGCCGCACCAGTAAGACTACAGAGACCAAGGTGACAAAGGAAAACAGCCAGGCAGAGTCCGTGAAGAAGGTCGATGGAACCGGGAGTGATGTCCTAAACCAGAGATCCGGCTGGCAGCTGGTCTGCAGCGGGGCTCTGGTTAACCAGAGGAGTCTGGTGGTTGCAGCTCACTGTGTGACAGAGCTGGGAAAGGTGTATCCTGTGGATGCAGCTACTATCAAGGTGGTGGTGGGGAAGCACTATCGCGATGATCGCAGGGAAAATAAAGGTCTTCAAGTCCTGAGGGTAAGTTTCATTATGTTTTTGTTTTATTTTCTTTAAAGGTGAGGTTCATTGAGAAACGTGTCATACTTGTTTTGTTTGAAATATGGTCACTCTGAGTTTCACATGCATGGAGAACGCTGATTTGTCTTCAACCCATATTCGCTGCATTAGCCTTCGACAGGAAACGCTCGGGTCAGCAAAAGCCACTCAGATCTACGTCTCACTGTAAATAAGCATTCATGGACTCACCTGTCTTGGCTCGTGACCGAGGAAAGTTGTGTTGATGTTTGCAGCCAGGAGAGAGCAGAGCACATCTTGGCTATTAGAAGCTAACCGTTAGCATTAGCAACTCCACAACATGGCAGAACTCATTCAGGCTTGAGTTATTTGTAGTGATAACACATCAACGTTGCAGTCACGTTGCTGTTAGCCAATCAGAGGCGAGATGTCATCATGAATATCAATGAGTAGGAGTCAAAATCCTGCCTTTTTATGCCTTCTCTCTCCTCCGGCTAACTTCTACTTCCTGAAACAGGAGCGTCAGAGCCTTTTTTCCCTCAGAGAACGACTCACAAGGCCTTCATTTATACTAGAGACCACAGCAGATTCATTGAAATAATGAGTGCATGTTTATCTTCCTCTTTCAGGTGACCTCCATTGCTGTGCATCCCAACTATGATCCTTATATTCTTGACTCCGACATTGCTGTGATTAAGTTAATGGACAAAGCAAGAGTCGGAGAAAAGATCCTGCCGCTCTGCTTGCCGGAGATCCAGGAAGAAGAGGTGACGTTTGGTCAGGGGCTCGTGACGGGCTGGTCTCCGCTTCCTGATCCAAGTTTAGGGCTTGAGGAGAAGGCAAGGGTTGGGCTGGTTCACCTTGCTGATATAGTCCCATGTGAGCAGCAGTATGCTCGTAACGGTGTGCGGGTCAGTGTTACAGACAATATGCTCTGTGCTAGCCAAAAGCCAGACTACAGACCGTCCAACATATGTCCCTCTGACACTGGGGGGATCCTGGTCCTCCCTGCCCTCTCTGAGAACCAGGGCAATTCAAGACTTTCTCAAGGGCAGGAGGACCAAGGTTTGTGGAGACTCCTGGGACTCGTGAGCTTCGGCTATGACCAAGGGGAGTGCGATCCTGACCTCTACACAGTTTACACACGTGTCTCCAACTTCAAAGACTGGATTCAGAGCAACATGAAATAAAAAAACAAAACACAGAATTCATTCTGTCCAATGTCTCACACACAAGGGCATTTTCCAACCAAATGCAGAAGCAACACTGGACAATGTTACGCTACAACTGAAGGGGGCGCCAGCACATTGGATGTGCTGAGTGATCAACTTTTAACTGAAGAATTTTGTGTTTAGGGTCCCTCAGGCTGAGGCCAAAGACTTGAAATCGACCAGAAAACCCTTCAGCTGAGGATTCTTGCTGACAGTGGTTTGGATTGTAATCAGTATTAAGTTGTTTGGATTTTTTTTTCAGTGTTCTGAATTATATCATTTCTTATTGTGCAAAAGGTGTATATAGTGTAATAAAAGACATGGAAAATGACATTTTTATTAAAGAAAACTTTGGTGTTTTAAAGTTTATCTGTGTCCTCTGATATAATAGAACTCTTGTTTACATCTTAGTAAATGTTGCTGCAAAAAAAAAGTGTTGTCAAGTGGATCAGAGGCAGAGCAACAAAGTGTGTTGGCCACAGATCAGATCCCTCTGATGTGCTTAAATTAAATTTGCTTTCATTCTCATTTTCCTGCAGTAACTGTGGGGGTATAATTAACACCTGCTGCTCCTATCATTTTACAGAAGCTACGTGAAATCCAGGGCATCCCAGTTAAAGAAAAACAGCTGTAGCTAGATTAGAATTGATAAATTGCATTGGAGCAAGCGAAATGGGTATATAAAAGAGATGCAGCTGTCAGATTTAAAGACTTTTAATGTGAAAGTCTGATCACTTAGCCAAAAAGAGGGATTTAAGGACCCTTAGGGTTATTTTTAAGGTAGCCGGTAAGCTTAAACATCTGAGGCTACACTAAAACTGACTTGGAAAAAGTAAACCAGGAGTAAAACAGGCTGCAGATCTGAGAAAAAAGTATCGGCAGCAGCTGAACTAAAGTAATTGTGATGATGGGTTTTTGGCCCACTCTTCTTTGCATATCTGTTTTAATGCATTTGCTTTGAAGGGTTTTCCCCTATGAACGGCCTGTTTATGACCAAAGGACAAACATTTCTGGTAGAGAGCAGAATTCATGGTTCTATCAGTGACAGAAAGAAATAACCAAATCCTTAAACAGTAAAGCAGCTCCAGACCATCACACTACCACCACCATGTTTGACTGTTGTGATGATGACGCCTTCCAAGTTCTACTCTTTTCCCCAAAGTATCGGACATCATCAAGAAATGTCTTCACACACGTGAGACTTTGGCTGCGTCCAAATTCAGGGGTTGCGCGCTAATGAGGTCGGATTTTAAAACCAGTGACGTCACAGCACCGCGACGAAGACTGTCCAAATTCAAAGAGTGCTCGGAATGCGGTCTTGAAATCTTGAATTTGAGAACAGGCGCGGTGTAGTCTCCTCACCTCTAAATCCAGTGATGCACTGCGGGATTGAAGTAGGGGCGGGACTATTATTTAAGGCTAGACTGTTCACATTCACAGCTGTTAACATGTGGTCTAACCGGTGACGGAAGAACACGTTCTCCTGAGACCAGTGAGGATGGGTACTCATGAGCGTGCAACCCCTAGATTTGGACACAGCCTTTGAGTTCTTGTTGGTCTTGGAACTTTTTCACGATGCCATTTTTACCATTCTGACCTTAACCCAAACCATGTGAGGCGTGTGGTGCTTAGACTTAGATCGTTTTAGGTTCTTTTGTATGTGAATTTCTTTACAACAGGGCATGATGTGCTGCTTTTTGAGATCTTTTAGCCTACATTTGGTATTTTCTCAGATTTTCTTTGCCAGATACTGAAATGTAGATGCTGAACTGAAACATTCTAATGCAAAAACAGAAAAAAATCTGTTTTACAGCCCAATGACATCACTTATGATAGCAGAAGCAGTCTCACAAAACCCTTCCTGAATACACAGTTCAGTGTGTGTGATGATATATCAAAGACTTTCTGTTTTTTTTAATCCCATTTTAATACTGAGTTGTCTCTACCACGGTGCTGTGTTTCCCCAGAGGACATCCCATCCTCTTGGGCTGGGAGACTGTCTGTTCACAGGCCCCAGAGCGCTCACAGGGCATCATCAATAGAGAGATGGACAACACTCAACCAAAGGCTGACTCTCCTGGTAAATGGAGTCCAACCCTGAGGGCAAACCAGGATAATGGTGAGAAAATGCTACCATGAGAGCTTAGTTAGCCCTGAAGAGGCAGGAGGTTCAAAGTACTTAACATGGGACCTACAGGAAATGTTTAGATTTGTGTCCAGAGTTATTGTTCAGCTCCAGGGCCTCAGTGGTAAAGGAGTGGGAAAGGTTCAGATTTACAGGGAAAAGGATGCCTCTCCTCCAGCTTTAAAGGTGTGGTTCACTGAAAACAATATAATGAGTTTAACATGCAGGCTGAATGTGAAAATAGTCTTCTACTCCTAGTTCCTGCATTAGATAAATAGGCAGAAAAATGCTCTGTTCAGAAAATCCTGACAGATCTACGTCACACTGTCACTTAACATTCATGGACTCACCCATCTTGACTCACGACGGGGAAGGCTGTTGGTTTTAGCGTCTAGGAAACAGCAGACAAAGTCCCGACTAGTAGAAGCTAACTGTTAGCATTAGCAACTCCACCACACAGCAGAACTCCTCCAGGTTTGTGTTATTTGTGGAGATAAAACATCAATGTTGCAGAGCAAATGAAGTCAGTGGTAGAGTCGCGTTGCTGTTAGCCAATCAGAGGCAAGATATCCAAATATCAGGAAATAAGACTCCAAATCCTGCCACTCTCTGCTGCAGAAGACTTGTCTGTGCTGATCCAAGCATTCTGGGCTTTTTTGCCCTGAGTACTGCTTTCAAGGCATTATTTCCTACCAGAGACCACTGCAAATGTATTGATTAAATGAGTGAACCACACCTTTAACAGATCTTTCATCTTATTTTTCCTATAACTTAATCAGTAAATTCTACAGCCTTCATAAAGGTTTATTGAAATTAACTTCATATATTAAAAAAAGAAAAAAATCAAACATGTTTTACTTTCAAGATGAAATGATGCTTCAGCAGGACTTTTCCCAAACTGAGAAGAAAACTGATTTTCCACTTAAAGCAGCATCATTGTTCTTAACGTTAGCCTCTGAAATCCTAGAGTAAAGAAAGAGGTGAATCATCAGTGAATCGAGGATTTGTGAAGCTAATGCGTGAGAGGCAGAGAAATTACAGCGTGAGTGCAACTTGTGCCCCAACCAGCCCCTCTGGACTTGATGTCAGTCAGGATTTGTGAGGTGCAGTGTTTTAATGACCCAGTTCAGTCAAACAAATGACTCAACAAATGGCAGACAACAAACTTGTTTCATGGGCATGCCATAAGCAGATGAATGGTGATCATAAGCTATTTTTATTATTATGGGCCTTTGCACTGCATCAACAACATGTTTCAACATGAGGAGCCTTGTTGCTGCACAGATTCATTTATTGGTCTGCTGGTAAATTAGAAAGCAGTGGAATAGCTTGATTTGTAAAGCTGCAGCAGAAAATGTGTCACCGAAAAGCTCCTGAGCTCCAAGTGTTGTGGAAATTGGATCACAGAAATTAGGAGAGAATAATTGAAAAGGTAGAGTGCTGCAGCTCCCGGTGTTATTTATTGGCCCCCAGTGACCTGAACACTAAAAGAATGATAACAGATATCAGAGCACTACACTGTAAGGTAGATGGTGCTCTCAAGTGACAAGTGTAAACCAAAAACACCTTTATTCACTGTTTCTCTGCAGTTCTGGTGAGAATTTGGCTTTCAAATGAGGAATTCATCTATAGTTGCTAAGTTGCAGATAATATAGTAGTAATGTCTTCATATTAATACTCCACACGTAAAAAATCTATTTCAGTAAATGTTATTGTTACTTTTTTGTATCTCGTGTTTTGGTTTGCCACAAAAAGAAAAACTCATGTTCCTTGAAATGCCAAAGTGCAGCAGCCAGCAGAAGGGGCAAGCTCCGACGTCATCATGTAACAGAGAATAAGGATCGAGGAATGATGTGTTCTTAATAAAGAATAAAGGAATATTCCAAAGAATCAGCTATTAAAATAGAACTAGAAATAAAAAAATAGAACAACCATGTGGAAAGACACATCTGGTGGTCGTGGCATGCATCAAGCAGAGAAAACATCTATGGAGGTTGCAGAAATGAATAAAATTGAAATTGTCCAACGCATTATTAAAAACTGGTCTGATGAGTCCAAATGGACCCTGTTCCAGAGTGATGGGTGCATCAGGGTAAGAAGAGAGGCAGATGAAGTGATGCACCCATCATGCCTAGTCCCTACTGTACAAGCCTGTGGGGGCGGGGCTATGATCTGGGGTTGTTGTAGGTGGTCAGGTCTAGGTTCAGCAACAGCTCCAAGAATGAGGTCAGCTGACTACCTGAATATACTGAATGACCAGGTTATTCCATCTTCCCTGATGGCACGGCCATATTCCAAGATGACAATGCCAGGATTCATCGGGCTCAAATATTGAAAGAGTGGTTCAGGGAGCATGAGACATCATTTTCACACATGGACTGGCCACCACAGAGTCCAGACCTGAACCCCATTGAGAATCTTTGGGATGTGCTGGAGAAGGCTTTGTGCAGCGGTCAGACTCTACCATCATCAATGCAAGATCTTGGTGACACATTAATGCAACACTGGATGGAAATAAATCTGGTGACATTGCAGAAGCTTATTGACACAATGCCACAGAGAATGTGTGCTGTAATCAAAGCTAAAGGCGATGCAACAAAATATTAGAGTGTGTGACTTTTTGTTTGGTGGTGACCTATTTTTGGCCAAGTGGTGTATTTATAAAAATGAAAATGTGCTCTTTTCATATATATCATATTAAATTAAATTAGCACTAGCTGTTCCTGCCTCCTACTTGTAAGTCTGATCTAGCTTGAGGATAAATTACAGCTCTCATTCCATTTATAACACCTGTACCTGGAATTTTCTGCTTGCTTGCTTTTAGCTTTGTAACACTAATAAAGATACTTTATAAAGACGTCTTTGGTCTTCAAAGACTGAAATAAACTTACAGAACTAAGCAGGGAGAGGATGAAGCAAGGAAAAAAAACACTACACACTATTTCAGAAAACATCATTATATCAACAGTCAAAGATGGTGGTCCATATGAAGGTCTGGGGCAGCATGTGGTGCTTTGGGACCTGTACGGCTTGCTGTGAGCATGAATTCTGCTCTCTACCAGAAATTCTTACTGTTGTGAATCAATTATTAAAACACATCTAGGGCTATGTAATTGAGCCATTTAACTCATGATTGAAAACTGGCTTAGGTTACTTAAAACAGCAACATTTAGAAACAAATGTGGACAAATTAGCAGATTTCCAAATCTAAAAACAGGACTGCTTAACTTAAGAGACAGCCAAGTAAAACTAGAACATGTTGCAGCTGTTGTAGTCATTTCAAATTGAGTTTTAATGCTATTTGATTTCGTCCTCCAGCACCAACAAATGTTGTATTTACTTTTTAATAACCCTTTAAAACCTGAAATGAAAACCAATAACAATGTTGAAATGTTGTTTTTTCAAAATACAACGACTACATTATTCTTTTCATCTTATTATGCAACTATGTAGCACAATAACCCTAATAATGACATAAAATTGGCCCTCGCCACCCACCAGAGGACAGAAGATGTGCAGGACTGTAAACGGTGGGTTTTTGATAAAAGTACTAATCCTAATTCTCCATCTGGTTGCTTTAGTGACAGAAGTTGCTTGATGAAACAGAAAATAAACAAAGAGATACAAAAAAAAAATCATGCTTCAAAGAACGGGTTTTCTTTCATTATAATAATTGTTGTTATCACATCAAATGAGCACTAGCTGTTCCTGCCTCTGGACTTGCAAGTCTGATCTAGCTTGCTTTATGCGCTGTGGCACTACTAAATACTGTATTTGTGAAAATTATCAACATTAATAAAGAACTTAGAGTTACAGAACTGACAGCTATAGAGGCAAAATAATTATGTGGATCATTTCAGGATAAAAAAAAGGTCATCATACCAACAGTCAACCACGGGGGTGGTAGTATGATGGCCTGGGACTGCTGAGCTGCTTCAGGACCTGGATGTTAGGCCCGGCTCATGGGACCGAAACATAAGGAGAAGGCCTGGACACATGGTGAGAGTTTAAAGAGTATTTTTATTAAAATTGCAGAACTACAAAAACGCCACACAGGAAGGCACTCCTCAAAGGTGATCGCTACAATCACCCCCATCTGTCCTGAAGTTGCACCAAGCAGCCTTTTATGCTGCACCCACAGGTAGCTTTAGGATCCTAATCAGTGAAATCATTATTTGAAAGTTTCATTTTGAATTTACAATTAGGACAATTCCAAAAATGTGTAAAAGTCTTCTTATAGTTATCGTGATGCAGCGAAGTCATCTCCTGGCAGTTCTAATCTATAAAGAGAAGAGTATTTGCAAAAAGCCCAAACTGTTTAAAATAAAAAATTGAAATGCAATAATTAAAAGTGAATCAGAGCTGCACCTACGAGATTCAGAGATTTCAACAAACTTTCTCCTTAAAAGAATTTGAGACACCAGCTGTCATCTTTTGTGACTCGTTTTTAAAAAGTGGAGGTAAAAGCAAAAAGTAAACCTATTTAAAGCCATAGTATGCAAATTTTTCATATTTTCAAATCATTTTCTTGAGCCAGTTTGTGCTAAAATGACCCTTTACAGGGTGAATGAAATGTCACTCAGACCCCCACCGCCCTCTGTGGCCAGAATACCGCACTTGCAACTTCAGAGTGGCGGTACGGTCCCTGCTGAACTTAGTAAAAAGGAGCTGACATGCCTGGTGCTGCAGTCTGCTTCCAGCATGTTTCCTGCATGTTTCAGATCATGAACACAGCTGATTTGTTTGATTTAGTGATGAACCGCTCCTGTAGACACTAATGAAGGCTGAGGAGACATTTCAGCAGTTAGATTAAGGTGTTAAAAAGACCAACGCACAGCGAGGAGATAAGTTGCATGTTTGGTTCTACTAAACGGACACTAGGGGGTGCTAAAAGTATCCAAAACTGCCAAGTGTGCCTTTTAGTCTAGCCAGACTCAAATGTACTCATTACCAAAACACAGGAAGTCAAAAACATGCCTTTACTTCCACCTATAAGGCCACAAATATCACCATCTGGAATTTGCTCTTTGTTAAAAATAAATAAATAAATAAAAGAAATATATAGTTTTTTAGACTTGGGAGTTCAATTAATTGAGCAAAGTGCTGCAGGTGGACAGATATTTGAATAAGATGACGTGAAAACACTTAGAGGAAAGAAAGCAGCTGGCCTAAAATAACTGGGATTGAAATGGGAGAAAAATAAGAATGAATGCATAACAACGTTAGGACTAAAAATGGCTTATAAAGTAATGAATATTTAGCAATGATGAATGAAATGAGCTCCTATTTCAGGCGGACACACCATCAACATTTGTCTTCAGTGATGCCATTTCCTCAGGCTTTCTCCAGCTTCTTAATCATACATCACACATGCTGATTCTGTTCCCGCCAACACACCTGCTCAGTCAACTTCCCCTGCAAGCTTTCCCTTTGCTGCTCTCTCCTCATCAACATCTTGTCTGCTCGTACCGAGGGAGAGCTATTTTAAACATCCTAATAATGTTCATCCACTGTTTATCACATAACGTCTTAAGCAGTGAAATGAAATAAAATCAACCTTTCCCCTCTTTTTGATTAGACTTACTTTCTCCTTGTTCTTGGTGGCAAAGCAGCAAATAAAATGAGCAGAGGCTGTATTGGCATTGCCCACATAAATACCTTTCTACCAGCAAAAGCTGCAGGCTTTCTTCGATTCCCACAGAGACACTCCCATAGACGCTTGACAGTTGCCAACTTCTTCTGGAATTTAAGGTGATTTATATGCTTTGAAGCTACATTAAAGACTAGGTTCATTGAGAAAAAAAAGTTTTTTTTTAATTATTTTTGAAAACGATCAGTCACAGTGAGTTTAACATGCAGGCTGAATGTGAAAATTGTCTCCTACACCTATCTCCTGCATTAGCTTCTGATAGAAAATAGATGGAAAAGATGGTTCAGAAATTCCTGACAGATCTATGTCACACTGTCACTTAACATTCATGGACTCACCATCTTGACTTACGACAGGGAAGGCTGTTGTTTGTTTAGCGTCCAGGAAACGGCAGAGAACGTATCGACTAGTAGAAGCTAACTGTTAGCATTAGCAACTCCACCACACAGCAGAACTCCTTCAGGCTTGTGTTGTTTGTGGAGATAAAACATCAATGCTGCAGAGCAAACAGAGTCAGTGGTAGAGTCAAGTTTCTGTTAGCCAATCAGAGGAGAGATGTGCAAATATCAGGGAATAAAACTCCAAATCCTGCCGTCTGCTGTCACTTTCTCCTCCGGCTGACTTCTATGTCCTCAAACACACTGCAAAAGCTGATTTCTAAGAATTTAAAAAAGCCTAATTTAAAAAAAAAAATCTGTCAATGGGTTAAACAAAAGTTGCTTGGCTAGAGATCTTAAAATTAACTAATACACCTATTTTTTTGCTAGTTTTGCTAGTTGTTTTAAGATTTCTAGCCAGGCAACTTTTGTTAACCCAATTGGCAGATTTATTTTACTCAAAACAAGAAAATTTGAATCCTATTTAAGAATACTTACCTCATTTTAAGTAATGCAACTTTTATTTTCTTTTTAGACTAAAAATAAGATAAAATGTCTAAAAATTTGGATTTTTTTAAAACTTTCTTAGAAATAATCTTTTGCAGTGTAGACGTATCTGAGAAATGTGGAAATTTTTACCTAACAGATGAGACACGCAATAAATGATAGAACATTTTGTCTTTTGTATTATTTATTCAGAGAGCAAACTCATCTGAAGCCCTTTCCCCTCAGCTAGCTGAGGAAGAAAGGCCCCCCAGCAGAGCTTTACACACACCAACGCTGACACAGTTGCACACACGTTCCATAACAAAAACGAAGAAAAAACAATTCTTGCTCCACCTTGTGTCTGTTTAGACTGGCTGACCATCCTACACAGCAAAAAGAAGCAGGGTGCAGCTGTGTAAACAAACCTTGGATGAGAAGGGTGCATCTGGATTCCTGCACTAAGAACAATTAGATACTTACATATGACAAAATAAAAAAATTGTTTTTGACCAACTGCAGCCTGTTGAGGGTCGACTGTGAGGCACTAACGTAAAGAGCGTTGCAGTAGTCATTCCTAGAGCTGATAAAAGCATGCATGGCCTCCTCAAGGTCAGACTCTGCTCTGAGTTCCCTAAAAATAACTAAATGCTTCATCCTCATCAAAAAAGAGAGTAAAGTCACTCTGCAGAGGATGTTCCTTTCATTTATTTGCATTTGTAATGTTACTTTTTACTATAACCAGCACAATGCTATGAGGGTTGGAACGTAGACTGACCCTTGGATGCACAGTAGAGAAACAATACGTGGCTCAAGACCTTCCCATATGACTGTAATCTCTCCATGCAGGCAGTAACAGAAGAGCATAACCATTAACTTATTTATCAAGAGAAGCAAGCCCCTGAAAAGAGAGGGTGAAGATGAAAAGGAAAGGCTCCTGGCCCAGAGCAAGACTGCCTCATCAGCCAAAGCTCTGTTGGAGCTCGGGGGCGTACGTCTACCTGTGGAAATGGTGCACTGGCATTCACTGACACTTTCACAGTTGATGAATCAGAATAAATGCAAGGGTGAGAGGAAGATTGTGGGAGGTTGGATTCAGTTAGAGGAGCATAAATTAACGACACTGAATGAATCAAATGCAACATAAAGCCACAGGAACCAAAAGGGTTTAGAACAATGAACACCAAGCATCTTTCACGCATTGGGTTGTACGACAGATGTTTTCAGCATTTTTGAAAATTTGTCTCATGTGGGAAGGTTCTCACAGAAACCAACATTCATGGAAAACTGAGAAAAAAAAACTTATTGTATAGAAATTTTTCAGCTGGCTAAAATTTGTTGTCATTGCAGCATTTTCAGTTCCATGTGGTGAATATTTACCGTTTCATGCACATATCTAACATTTTGCAGTTTATATTTTAAAAAAGGACAACAAAAGAGCAAACAATCATGCAATACGAGCTACATTGGACTTTTTTGCATTATTTGACCCAAACACCTCTATTTTCATCATTTTTCCACATACGATACAGATAGTTTCAACTCCGCCATTAAAAGCAGTGTGATATGCACACTTATGATAAATTATAGACATTTAGTCCACTTATGTTATGCTAACTGGAGAGAAAATCCAAACATATAAGCCTAAAATATCTAGGGACACCATTTCTAGCTATTTGGACAGTTATACTTTACACTGATATATTCTGTAAAGTATTACATTTTCAAATATGCAAACAAACCCAACAAAAATTGGTCCGACGCCAACGTGGTGTCCACGTCCAAAAATGGTCACGGTAGGATGGCCCAAATTTGTAAAAAAATATAACAGAACATGTCCTAAAAATCCATTCAGATACATTTGTACATGCCTACAGTTGTATATATAATTGTTATTTTGACAATTAGTTACGTGTAGTACAACATGTTGTGAGTTAGTTTGAACATCCACTATTTATCAGCGTTCAAATGCCAGAGGTATAGCTCATCTAGACTTCCACTCAGAGGACCCGGGTTCGAACCCAGGCTGGGACAAAGATTAACATCCAGTGCAAGTTCCCAGGTAAGATTCCCGCTGTTGTCTACGTTATACTAAAATAAAAAAAATTAAAAAATGGCCGCCGCAGATGACAATAGGTAAGACAAAGTATTCTATTTATGATAATTATTATTATTAATAAATGTAAAAACTACATTTTATTTTACAGTGTAGCTAAGACGTTCACTGATGGTCATTAAACTTCCAAATAGGATGCGCGAAAGACGTAATTCATGGCTAGAAAACACGTGCAATTCATGTCCAGAAAAGACGTCAGTTTCAACCATGACAGGACGTGTCGGAGTAAGTTTATAATTTCAGAAAATATTTAATTTAATTAGCTGAATAATGCTTTTTCAATCAAAAAAGAACACCCAAATAGACAGTTTCAGAATCGTCACTGTCCGTGTCATGAGTCTTTCTAACTCCATACGGTCATATTTCGTTTACGCCCTTGTTCCATTTTCTCTCTTCCTTTATATTTTAGTTATAAAAGACAAAAATAAAAAAATACAAGGACGAGAAAGACTTATCAAATGCTGGAGATGCTTTTTGACTGTAAAATTTCCCAGTCTTGGCATTTTATTTTGATCTTGCCCAGGGAAACCAGCGAGAACATCACTGGCAGTCAAAATGACCGCCTCTGAGTGAAATAGGTAGAAATGACAAATATTGTCTCTCTTTTGAACAATAAACATGAAATCCATTTTAATGAAAATTTACACTGATTTAGGAAAAGTCTAGACTAGCAAGGCTGTATGTTTTTATTTGATACAGTAATTAAACATGCAAATCGCAAAACAGTCCGAATGACTGCCATGGCCTTAAGCTTAAAGTGACAGTGTGTAGTTTCCTGGTGATAGGAGGCAGTACATAGCCTGGCAAGCCATCCTATATATGTGAATATATAGTCTGGCCACGACCCATTGACGGCTCTCAGTCGTGGGGCGGGATCTACGGTTGTCTTTCAAACTGTCTGCACACAATTGGATAGCGCTAGGACCAATCAGAGTAACGAACAACAAAACGTAACCACAGCGACGGAAAAGAAGAGTGAGGCAGCAATTGATTCTAACATCAATGATTTCTGTCATTTTTGTATGAAAAACATGTGAATATCAGGTGTACTGGGACATTGCACTACTTTGTTTGATAAAAATAAGAAGCCGCTAAGTATATCTGACAGACTTACGCACGTTGGATTGGAGATAAAAAAAAGACCAGGGAAGTCAAACCCGAGTTTGTAGGGGTTGTGTCTCGATGTTGTCAGGAGAGGAAAAATACCTACTAGTGTATTGGAGATGGGTGGAAAACGTGACCATTTACATTGGTAGATTCTCACTGAAGACATCAGAACTATGAATGAACACATGTGGAGTTATGTAGTTAACAGAAAAAGGTGAAATAACTGAAAACATCTTTTATTTTCTATGTTCTTCAAAATAGCCACCCTTTGCTCTGATTACTGCTTTGCACACGCTTGGAATTCTCTCCATGAGCTTCAAGAGGTAGTCACCTGAAATGGTTTTCCAACAGTCTTGAAGGAGTTCCCAGAGGTGTTTAGCACTTGTTGGCCCCTTTGCCTTCACTCTGCGGGCCAGCTCACCCCAAACCATCTCAATTGGGTTCAGGTCCGGTGACTGTGGAGGCCAGGTCATCTGCTGCAGCACTCCATCACTCCCCTTCTTGGTCAAATAGCCCTTATGCCTTCAGTGAAAATCTACCAATGTAAATGGTCATGAAAATAAAGAACATATATTGAATGAGAAGGTGTGTCCAGACTTTTGGCCTGTACTGTATATATATGTACACCATACATAACAACATGAGATATTTTAGGAAAGTTTAGTCCCATTCCCAGTTGTTGCCACAACAACTCTGCAGGGCCCATCTCCACCAAATGAATTCAGCATTCTACGTTTGTTTTGACGAAGGGTGTGACTATAAAACATTCCGATTCTTAAAATTTCTGCCCTGCGTTGTGGATATTTATCGACCCAACAGTCCTCACCGAGTTCTGCTTTAAGGTAACAGATCACCCTTCCTACAGCTTTCAGTGTTATATACGTGTGAATGTATATATTGTCAGCTAAGATTTGAGTCTATTTAGAGCACAATGCCCATTTTGTCACACACATAAGTGGGATGGCAGTTGAAACCCATAACAAGGTGGTGGTGCAGAGTAAGGAGGGGCTGCTGTGTGTGTGTGTGTGTGTGTGTGTGTGTGTGTGTGTGTGTGTGTTAAGGGATAAATGCAGACATAAATACCGTCACATAATCAAAAATCTATATGCAGTTTAGGATTTTAATGTATAATGTTTACATTCTCACCCTGTTTGACAATAAACCTCAGTTCACCCAACTTTGCAAAACACTCTCTGAAGGCCTTGTGTCCTTTATCAGCTTTTCCCCTGGGGAATAAGTCAGTACATTGTAAAGTCAAATTCTAACAACTGTGAAAACACTGACCAAAAATCATACAAAACATTCAAATCTAAATCAATTAGGTTTGGTTGAATTTCAAAACTGAGTTTGCAGTGAATATAACTTAACATCTGGTTGTAGACTACATCATTCAGACATCATTTAATTGCTTGGAAATGTAGGTTATATGTATCCTAAACTATAGACCGTTATTTGCCGAAGCTTGCCAGGCTAGGTTATATATTGCTACTCACCATTTGTAAATCAGATACCTCATCCACGATGATTCCCAAGAGGTTATCTCTGAAGGCCTTGGTAGACAACATTTCACTCCATTTACTCTGCATGAGCCAGGCTTGTGGACTACCAAATATCAGCTGACAGTTGGCTTTTTGAATGTCCTTCAAAGTGTGTACGCCAAGTTGCATGGCTGAGAGTCCTAACTTACTCGCCTCTTTCACCTGGTCCTCCATAAGGGCGATCAACGGTGAGACTATGACCACAAGCGGGTTTTCACTGAGTCCCATTCGTTTAGCAACAACCGGAGCCAGCTGATAAATTAAACTTTTACTGTATCCAGTCAGCAAAGCAGCAAATACACCCTTTTTCAAAATAAAGGACTTTAGTGCCTCTATCTGTTCATGTCTTAAAGAAAAGCCCAAGTCTAAATCTTCTAATGTTGATGACAAAGCCGTTTGAAACGAACGTGGTTCCTGAGCTGCCGCCATGTTGTTTGTGTTCGCGGTCGCAGCTCTGACGTCTTCGGCTACTCCCGTGGATAAGAGCAATGTGATTGGCCCACAATATAGAGAGCGATGTGATTGGCCCAACCAAAACTATAGAGAGCTGTGATTGGAAAACCACAGCTGTGGCTCGGGCGGCGAGGGTTCCAAACTTTGCAAGGCAAGAATTTGGTCTAGTTCACTAGGCTAGGCAGTACATACATTTCAGGGTAGTTTTACACCATATCGTCGTGACTGTTGCTAGTTTTAAAAAATGTTACCTGTTGAGCAGAAAGCATACTTGGCGTGACGTCCTCAGACTCTGATAGTCCTTCAGTTAATTCCATCAAGAGAATGTAATGCTGATGCTAGTTTTCTGGCGGTGTAGGTTCCAGATCTGCTCGGGGTTCTGCGCCTGCCGATGACGTCAAACTACGGCAACACCACTTGGCCAAAATACAGGTCCTTCTTAAAAAATTAGCATATTGTGATAAAGTTCATTATTTTCTGTAATGTACTGATAAACATTAGACTTTCATATATTTTAGAGTCATTACACACAACTGAAGAAGCTCAAGCCGTTTATTGGTTTTAATATTGATGATTTTGGGACTTTAATCATATTCAATACACCTCACGAATTTCGAGGAACAAGGACTGTGAAATAGGAAAAGAATACATCACGACAAATAAATAAATAAATAAATCTGAAATCATCTAAGGTATAGCAGGCTGTCTGCAGCAATTTGTGGATTTGTTTGATTCGGGACTTTAATTTTGATGTGTTGCATTAGAGAACACACTGTACTAGACTAAACTTTGGATTTGTCCAGAGACAAACAGAGAGAAAGAGACAGGGTTAGGGAGCTGCATCTTCAACCAGCTGGGCTTGGCATTCCCATGCAGGAGACAAAGAGCGCGGGGGAAACGGGAGGAGGTGCGTGAGGGAGTAAAGCGCCGAAGAGCGAGGTGAGGCAGAGCTCATTCAGTGGGATCGTTGAGCTGCGGAGCTCCTCGGATTTTACCGACAGAAAAAAGCCTCCTCTGTTT
>SSNS01000241.1:510005-527826 GCA_006937985.1 Aphyosemion australe | reverse complement strand
GCTCAATACACTAAAAAAAAATCCATCTTATAGCAAAAACTGTTTCATAATTCGCTTAGATGTTTTATTATTAAACAGTTTCCTCTATTTGCTCTTTCTGACAGTGCCAACAGCATGCCTAAACAAGTGGAGGTGAGGATGCACGAGAGCCACCTGGAGCCCATCGAGGCCAGGCCCCAGTCAAAATGTGCCAAAATCTGCTCCAAAATGTTCAAGAACCTTTTGCTCACACTCACCGTCCTCGGTAAGTGACCTCACTGTTTGTGTCCTTCAGGGCGTAATGAAACGTAGGAGCGTGTTCAGACCTCCGTTAACTGTGAGCAGCAGCTTCCTGGTAATATGTGGATGAGAAACCATCTGTGCTCAGTGTACCAGACAGTCTGATGACTGGGTGTACTGACCTTCCTCTGGACTGTGCCACCTGTTGCTATCACACTCAAAAAAATGCTTGGGGAGAAAAATTGACAAAATTAGCAATTAAAATGTAACTAGATTTGATAAAGCAGCAAATGTGGTGTTTAAATTTTCAGTCACAACCTGCCGAAGCAGGAGAAAAGAAAGTTGAAAAGATGTCTAACAAACAAGAAGCTGGTGTGCAGAGAAATGAAATGTAAAAAGTGACTGAAACCAGCTAAAGAGTAGAACAAATACCAATAAAACCAGTAACAGAAAGGAATAATTGTATTTCATGTCAGTTTTTAATTCAAATCATTACGCTGTGGAATGATGATGTCATAAATGTTTTGGTCAGATCTTGAAAATAATGTGTTCACATTTATGAAATAAAACAAGATCAACATAAACCAGAAATTTAATTGAATTGTGGCGATTGTTGTTTACCTACGTTTACTAGCTGTGGCGGCCATCTTGGATTGGGTTGGGTCAACTATGGCCCAATCCCAATACTCGCACTGCACCCTATGCCCTTCTGTGAAGTGCACTTTGAGGAGGTGCGCAGTAAGGCTTCGAGTGCGTAGTACACATGTGTGCAGATTGAGCATTGCATAAATCGACCGTGATGCATGCCAGGATGCCGGTCGCTGTTTGTTCAATTTTTTATTTATTTTTTTAAACCTTTAGTATTGGGATTGGGCCATATATTCAGTTGTAGATCTATATCCAGTGTTTAAGTTCCAGAAATGTGATTGAAATCTGTCCAGTCCAATTATTTGGTAAAAAATAAACACACAGAGGCACAAATAGAACATTATTACCAGCCTTTTTGTGTTTTTGGTAGCATGCCATTAAATACAAGACCTTAAAGCAAACATTGCTCTCGCTGCATGTTGTTGATTTTCACGTTTCTCTTTCCTGATCTAAAGTTTGCTTTTCATGATTTTTATCGATGATTGTAGTTTAAAATCATCCATGTCCTGAATGTGTATCTCACATTGCAACAAGCCAATAATATCATTAATAATCAGTTGACAGATAAGAAAACGGCTGAAAGAGGTTTTGAAAACTTTAGCACCGTTGCCAACACCTGGGTCTGCTACACACAGACGCCATCTTTAATTTCTGTCAACAATGACGTGTTACAGAACAACATTTCTAACATAAGCAGAAGCAGTTACAGTAATATGAATGATACCCGATGAAGGTGTGAAAATCTCTAAAAAAGTGAGAATGTGCTGCCATCAGTCTGCAAAATTTTATGCTGCAGCTATAAAAAAAGGAACAAGAAAACAAAAGTTAAGGTAGATCTTGAGGTCAACATGTGATGGTCAGAAAATGTGTCATAAATCCAAAAGATGCAGCTCAAACTCTAAGAGCTCCACTATAAAAATCAATAAATAAACAAGTTTAGGTTGTCTGAAAGGATTACCAGGGGAATCATTCTTCCTGACAGGAACATGGCAGCATGGGAACGTTGCATCCGTACAAACCACAAAGACTCACATTTCCAAAAGGGAAGGTTTTATTACTGTGGTTTTGATACGTGATAGTTTTATTCAACTAATTAATTTACCTAGCATAATGAAACAGCTGAAATAAGCCCTCAACAAACTCAGGTAGCTGCAGCATTTTGCAGATGCTGCAGCAGGAATTATAGGATATGTTCTCCTTGTCTCACCTGAAATAAACCTAATCTTAAGCCTGTTTCACATGGAATGGGGAACAGATGTGGTGCCGTTTCCGTGCGGCTGCTGCATGGATCAAAAATCGTTGAGTCCAATCAGAGAATTCGGCTGCGGTGCTTTGCAGATCTGGATGCGGAGCTCTGGAAAGTTTCCACATGGAGTCTATTTTCTCCGGACGTCGCATGCGGATTGTTATGAAATTCAAGAAATTACATGAGCCAGACAGGAAGTGAGACGTGTTTCAGCGAGGTACATTCGGTTTGTTTCAAAATAAAAACTGTGTTAAATACAGTAGTTTGTTTTTGCCAGCTTTTGTTTTATTATTAATAACCTGGATTTTTTTAACCTGCCCTGTCCTGGCAGCAGACAGAATGGTTGATCTGGGTCCCATAATATGTCAGAGCAGTTTTTCCTTTAAATGTCTGGGCACATACATCAGTAACTCCCTCAAATGGAAACAGCACTCAGAACAGACTTACAAAAGAGCCAATAAAAGATTATTCTTTCTCAGACAACTAAAATAATTTAGGGTAAGGCACAGCATCCTTGTACAGTTCTATACCGCTATCATTCAAAGTATACTCACCTCGTCCATAATTGTCTGGTATGGTCATTTGGACTCCAACTCACGGAAAAAACTACAACGCATAACGGATAAATCATCTAAAATTATAGGTCATACCCTTCCTTCCATTGACACACTTTACCATAGACGCATCATACAACGGGCAGGAAAAATCACCTCTCACCTTGCACATCATCTGTTCACACTATTGCCTTCTGTAAGACGCTACAGGTCTTTACAAACAAAATCAACTAGATTCAAAAACAGTTTTTTCCCCAACAGCTATATGGTCACTAAATCAATTAACTGCTTATTTTTTTGTATTCTTGTTTGTTCCTTTGTCTGTTTATGTGTAGACACAGAGTTGTGAGCATGTCATGCTGCACCGGAAACAAATTCCACCAACGTGTTGTGTGGTCATTAATAAATGAATCTGATCTTTACTCTACAGCAAGAGGAATGTGGGATATTCCTTATGTTCCTTATGTTTGTTTCATGTTAGACTGCATTCACTTACGCACCCGAGTGGACAGGTAGGGAGAAAAGAGACGTACAACACAAGAAGGGGGGAAAACGGAGAGAGGAATGGAGGGACACAACAAATAGACAACAGGCAATAAACACACAGGCTGGACAAAACAGTGGGGTCGTCATAATAAACAAAATTTACAAAAATGGCCTAATGACCTGGATATTAGTTCACATTCTTTTTACAGGTATTTTTAAATGTTTTTTGTCAAATTTCTAATCATTTGGTGCTTTTGTGGAAGCAGATTTCAGATGTTCAGCCTACGAACCGCAGTCCAGAAGCTGTATGGAAATCATACCGTCTCCGTATCGCATTTGGTGTGAAACAGTCTTTCATCCTTCATGAGAACTTCTCTCTCTTTGAGGGTTTTGGTTTGATCTTTAAATCCCACCGTCATCCTTAAAGATGGGTCAGAGCATCTAGTATAACCCCAAACAGACATCTTTACAGAGATATATTTGAACAAAGCACCAAATAATTATTTGCTACTCGACAGCCTTCATTTAACCCTTCTTGTTCTATTTTATTTATTAAAATTAAAAAAACTTTTAAATTTCAACATAATTGTACTGAAACATTCCCTCTTATCAGGTGTGATCTTGGGAGCCGTGGCAGGGATGTTGCTTCGTGTTGCTTCTCCAATCCATCCAGATATCGTCATGGTGATCGCCTTTCCTGGAGACATCCTGATGAGGATGCTGAAGATGTTGATCCTGCCACTCATCATCTCCAGTTTAATCACAGGTGCAGTGGAACCGATTACAGTCAAATGCATGTACACCCTTTCATGTGTGTGGTGGTACTGGATTGCTATTGCAAATAGGTTTATTACGTATAAATATCTTTGCTAACATAATTTGGTGCAGTTGCATAATTCCACTAATGTTTTTCTTATTCATTCCCTCACAATTGATTTCCATTTGATTAGAAATCACCAGGTAAACATGGTTTTGCGTGTTTTGGCTGCAGGTCTGTCCGGTCTGGATGCCAAATCTAGCGGTCGCCTGGGCACCAGAGCTATGGTCTACTACATGACAACTACTGTTATTGCTGCTGTTCTGGGAGTCATCCTGGTGTTAGTCATCCACCCAGGCAACCCCAAGCTGAAGGAGAATCTGGGCGAAGGCCAGGAAAATGAGGATGTGTCCAGCTTGGATGCCTTCTTCGATCTGATCAGAAATCTATTCCCAGAAAATCTGGTGCAAGCTTGTTTCCAACAGGTACTCGACACACACCCTCTGCTGTTGGTTATATGTAAGGATTAGTCATGGTCATGAGTTTGAGCCATCTCTATAGTCTAAATTTGAGGATTAGAAAACAAGTTGGGATGTGTGCTAAATAATATTTCTAATATTCTCAGCTTCATTTTGCTTTCAATTTACCAATTGCAAAACTATTCTGCTTTCATTTCTTTGGTCATGGCCTTAGTTCTTGCTTTATTCTCTGAAGTAATGACTCTTGGGAGTCTCACACTGCCTATGGCAGCTATAGCTAAAATGCTAACACTTGTTTGTGAAGAGAAAATATTAGTAGAGATTTAGTTTCTGTTATGTTTGTATTTTCATCCACCAAACTTGTGATCCTCTTTGTGCAATGTGCTTTAAAGCTGTTATAGCAAATCTGCAAACAAGTTAGCTTTTGAACACAAACGTGGTCACGGAACAATCACCCCTACCCTTGGGGATCTTCCCTGAGACGCTTCTGTACCGGAAACCCACATTGCCAGAGAAAACGAGATAGCGCTAAACACCAGTCGCCATTTTCTAGGTCCAAACGTTTTTGTTGTCCGTGACTTCAAATGGTGTTTTTCTTTTTGGCACTTTGGTAGTTTGTCCTAAAGTTGAAGTGGTAGCAGCCGGCCGTTTCTCCTTCTCTGATATTATTGAGCGGAGAACCTTTCACACCAGTGGTGTTCTGTTGCTAAATATGCAAGGGCGTAATGCATGGAGGATGCAGGGAAGTGCAGATGGTCCAATAGTTGCTTTTGGTCCGAAATGTGTTATTGGCAAAGGTTTTTAGACAAATGCGAGAGAACCATTTTATTTTATTTTATTTTATAGCTTCACAAAATATTTATAGATAAACTATGTTAGAACGTTGTAAAGAAGCATGAAAAAACAATGTTTTAAGCTAACTTGCTTTCCAAATTTGCTATTGCAGCTTTAAATTGTAAGATACTAAAGAAAAAAAAAAAGGAAAATCACTGTAGAAGTGGCTTAGGTTTAGGATGTTGACTTTAACCTAATAATCCTTTTTTAATAGATCCAAACAGTCACAAAGAAAGTGGAAGTAGCTGTCCAGGAGGAAATCAATGCCACCAGTGTGGAGGGCCTAGTGGCCAACGTGACCAAGGAGCCTCAGATCATCATCAAAAAATCCCTTCAGTTCAAGAGCGGCATGAATGTTTTGGGTCTGTACCACCATTAAACTGATATTTTTCCCAACATCAAAATACTAACATGCAACAAATGAGGATTTTTATTTGCTCTATATTTGTGCTCAACTCTTGCTACACTCTAAAACCTGAAACGTTGAATTTACTGGTGTTTACTAAACCTAGTTGCTTAAATGTAAAGAGTAATATACATTGTTATATCTGTAAGTGTAAATGTATATCAGTAGGTTTAGTGGAACCAGTTGACTTATAAGTAAATTCAACATTTTATTTTTTAGAGTGTACCTGGCACAAGCAGCATCCACTCATGACGGAAATGTTCTTTTTTTATTATTTTGCTGCTATTGTGACATTTCAAACATACCATTATGAGTAATCTTAGCATCATACATATATTTAATAATTTTCTTAGAAAATTGTTAAGATATATAGGTCATCCTTCAAAGTCACGTTATTTTTTCCCCATGATCTTCATGCTAACGTCAGCTCACCCTTCCACTCTCCTGTTCAAACTCTGACACAATCTCCTGTCGCAGGTCTGATTGGTTTCTTTATTGCATTTGGCATCTGCATGGGAAAGATGGGCGAGAAGGCCAGACTCATGATTGATTTCTTCAATATCCTCAATGAGATTGTGATGAAACTTGTCATCATGATCATGTGGTCAGTATCATTCATGGCTCTACTTGACTCATTTGAAATCCATTGAACTTGTTTATCAGAGAAGATGCTTTGCTTCATGTCAAATTATTTCTCATAGAAAAATACAGTTTTAGACTCCTTAAAAGTTTTTTTCCACCATGCTCCCTGTGGTTACGTTGAAGTAATGCCGTTTATTTCCTAACCCCCATAAGGTACTCTCCCTTTGGTATTGCCTGTCTGATTTGTGGTAAGATCATCTCCATCCAGGACTTGGAGGTTGTGGCAAGGCAGCTTGGCATGTACATGGTGACTGTGATCATTGGGCTAATCATCCACGGAGCAATCTTCCTGCCCAGCATCTACTTTGTTATCACCAGAAAAAATCCCTTCACTTTCTTTTTGGGCGTCTTCCAGGCCTGGATCACTGCTCTGGGGACAGCTTCCAGGTCAGCTTTGGAATAAAAAAAATGCTTCATATTATCTTTCTGCACGTAAAAGTGTTTCATTCTTTCTGTTTTTTGTTTCTAGTGCTGGTACACTGCCTGTCACCTTCCGTTGCCTGGAAGAGAATTTGGGGATCGACAAAAGAGTCACTCGTTTCGTACTCCCTGTCGGCGCCACCATAAACATGGACGGAACTGCTTTATATGAGGCTGTGGCTGCCATTTTTATTGCTCAGATGAACGGTGTCATCCTTGACCCCGGTCAGATTGTCACAGTCAGGTCAGAAAAACTCTTGACCTTTGTGCTTGCATCCTTTTAATTGACTTTTATGTTAAGTAAATTTGTAATATTGATGTTAAAGCAGAAAAACGTGAGAATTCTTTTGGATTGAAGAGTGTATGAACCTTCTGTTGATAAATGAGGAGTAAAGGCAGGAAGCTGAGCAGCACGTGTGGTCCAAGTCAACCAATTTGGAGAAGAAATGTTCAGCGGAGGAAATAAAACAGCATAAGGGTGCAGCAACAGTGTCTCGCCTCATGCTAAGCAGGAAGACAAACAGCGACCGCATGCTCTTTTTCATCGACTCTGAGCCATAACAGAGTGAGCTGAGGATGGATGAATCCACACACTGACATTTTTATGGCACATAAATCAATGAACTCTCAAATTAAACATCCCATCTCCCACATTTAAGGACCCACTCTGGTGCTGCTCTGGCCCTGCCCCTCACACAAGCGAAACAGAAAGTGAATATCAATATCTATATGTAGCTGTTGGATGCATCCATTACATAGATATGCTTGGTGCATGAAGAGTAGATGTAAATTGGACACTTGATAGATTTGGGTTGAGAGATGTGATTGATTTTTCATGCCGTTTTGCAGCCTGACAGCTACCTTGGCCAGCGTCGGTGCAGCCAGTATTCCCAGTGCCGGGCTGGTGACTATGCTGTTGATCCTGACTGCTGTCGGCCTGCCAACCCAAGATATCAGTCTGCTGGTTGCTGTCGACTGGCTGCTGTGAGTCTAATAGGATTAAAATTGTGGCTGCGCACTGATTTTCTGTTCAAGCGTTTGACGAACAGGTGGTCATTTGCCTCTACACAGTGTTAAACACTAAAAGAGTCAATTTCAACACTGAGCCAGAGAACATATGGTCCCGAAAGTCACACTGATCTCAGAGTCATTTTTAGTTAAATTCAGGTATGGAGTTAAAATACTTTGACTCTATAAGACAAGTAACACCCAAAGTGTTATTTAAATAGGACACTGCTATTTTTCAAGTGTTATTCTAACACTAGCTGTCATTTTGAAATTTTAACTCCTAAAGGTGTTAATATTGTGGCGGCTGTCGTGCCAGGAAGCTAACAGCTAGCAGCCACACTGAAAAATACTGGCTAATTCTTGCCTCACACATCACATGACTTCAGACAGCCAATGAGAGCGGAACACAAGTCCTGAACATTTAGTGTGAACCACCACATTTTATAAGCCCATGGAACAGCACAACCTCCTCACTTATGGTGCCAACATGACACAACAAATAACACATTTGCAACAGTGAACGAATGAAAGTGAAGTAGTAACTAAGAACAACACAACTCCCCAAAATAAATGTGCATAAACATCACAAAACAGGACAAACTAACCAAAAACATGACTACCCACAATGCACCTCGCCCACTGCATCTGCCGAAGTGGGCGGGGTCATTACTTTTTACACTGTTTGAGTAATTTTTCATCAACACTGGATTATAGAGTACTAGTAACTCCCAAAGAGTCAATTTTCTTTAACACTTGACAGGTTACGCTGTAAAGAGTCATTTAAAAAAATCTGTTTTAACTCTGAATATTAACGCTGCAGGACAAAGGGAGGTATTTTACACGCACTTTCATTGAGTTGATTCTGACTGAGTTCCCATAATCTGACACTGCTTATTTAACACTTGGGACATAATTTAAACTTTCTTTCACCTCAGGGATCGATTCAGGACCTCGGTGAACGTGGTGGGCGACTCCTATGGCGCTGGGATCGTGTACCACCTGTCGAAAGCAGAGCTGGACGAGCTGGACGCGCACATGGCTAAATCCGACGACATCGAAATGATGACAAAGAACCAGTCCTACTACGACGACATGAAGAACCACCATGAAAACAATTCCAACCAGTGCGTTTTACCCGCAGCTGCTTCCACAACTGCTACTGCCACAGCTAACAGTTCTGTCTTAGTAGATGAATGCAAGGTACAATTAATGCTTTCGGACAGAGAGACTTCTGTGTAACCCTGTTGTTGCATGCTCACCTTGCACCTTCACTTTGCACTGAAGCGCCGTTGCACTGTTCATTTCACGAGTGAACAACAGTGAATGCACCGTACGTGTTCACTCTTCTGGAATAGCAGCTATTGTGTTCAAAACATGATCAACCAAAAGAAATGACGTTCAATCTTTTTATAACCTTGATAATAAAAACACCCCAAAGGGGTTTCTATCAGATCTTTTTCTTTATTTGATTGTCCTCGATCTGCATTTAGCATTACTTATTTGCTTTTAACTTAAAATCTGGCAGATTACACAAATTGAAGGCATTTTTACTCGTTTGCTTTGAGATTAAAATGCAGACAGAAGTGTTACATCTATTTAACAGCTTTTTTTAATCATAACAAACACCTCTCTACCACACTGAGTTATTCCTTTTCTGCTCATAAAAAAACTGCAAAGGTGTGTTTTTATCCAAATCATCTCCACTATTTATATTTAATTATAGCTTAGCTTGTTCCCAGACAAACACACCTGACTAGAGAAGTTCTGATGACGAGCCTTTCCTTTTATTAAAGGATGAAAGTTGTTGCTAAGCAACACCATACATCCGTTTTGAATTTGCACGTACCTTATTTTATAGGAAAACTAACATCCTCTTTCTGGACTCTCCAGTTATGGACCATTTGCATTATAATACAACACAAAAGCTTTTATTTCCAGGCTATATTATGTTATTTTGTCTGTTCTTTTGTTTAAACAACGACTTACACCTCTAACCTCTTGCACACCGCTGTAGAATGCTTGCAGACACTACTAAAACATAACACATTTCCTTTGTAGTGCTTGTACCTTGTTTCAAGTCTTTTACATATTTTGAGCTCATCTTTTCTTTACATTTGTCCCTTTGTTTTTATTTTACATGCTGTTGTATCAGAAATGTGTGGTTTTTCCCCAGGTCCGTTACTGTAAGCATGACCATCGTTGGAAGTTCCTGTGTCCGTTCGTGGTTTCTGCATGCTGTGAATTTTTAGTTTACTGTACCTGTATCAAAAATTAGCAGAAGGAAATTGCAACCTATTAGAAATGTGTGAAGTTGATGTGGGTTATTTAACTCAGTGCAGGCAAATTAGGGCCACTCAAGAAAAAAACACATAATGAGAAGTAAGATGTTTTATTGGATCTGAGTGTCAAAATGAAAGTTTCAGGAATCAGGTTGAAATGTTGAGAAAAAAGTTGAAATATTATTTCCAGATTAATGTGAAAATAGCAAAAGAAAACTGTTACCTTGGGACCAAAATAAGAATAAGAACTAATACAGCTCAAGCACCTACAAAACCCGTAAAGCCATGTGCGAACAAACCACCAGCAGTGACTTAAACTTTAGAATAGTTTTAGTAAAATAAAAGTTACTGCAGCATCAACAGTAACTTGCATCTGAAGTTGAACACAACTTTTTTAAATTTCTTAGCAGTTTACACTGCAGTCAATGTCTTCCAGGGGAAAAGGCCTTTATATAAATATTTTTATAGAATTTAGATGTTTTGTGGTTATTTTGAGATATGTGCAGATTATTTTTTTTTTCAACAGACTAATTTTTGAGTTCTGCCTCTGAGTAAAGACTGAACCTTTCAACAAGTTTAAGAAAAGCATAAATACACCCAGAACCCTTGTTCACAATAAAAGTAATGCTTATAATAATGCTAAAAGTAATGTTACAAACAAATAAACAAATAAATTAATAAATAAATAACAATTGAGTTCAGGAAATTTTCTACTTCATGTCATAGTTGAAGTTTTTTTTTTTTTACTTGACGTTTCTCAACATTCACCAACACCTTTCACGTCATTTTGGCTTTGATTACTATTTTTTCTCAGAATTATGAATTTTTTTCTCAGAATTCTACGGAAGAGGATTAGGGCCACTAAAAAGAAAAAAAAAGAAAAAAGGTAAAGAAAGAGAATTCTGACTTTAATCTCAGAATGAAAAAAGTCAGAATTATCTTTCTTTTCTCTCTTTTCTTTTCTTCTTTTCTGTGGCCCTAATCCTCTGCCTCTTGCTGCCTCTTGGCCAGGACTCCCTTGAAAATTAGGTTTTTAATCTCAATGGGACCTTCCTGGTTAAATAAAGAATAAATAAAATAATAATAAAAAAAATCCTCTTCTGTAAAATTCAACACTGGAGTTTGGAAAAAAAAGCCTTCCTCATTTTTATTTTGTCTGAGTGGAACTAAAATGCTATCATACAAGTTCTAGCAATTTTTATTTGACATTCAGCTACAGTAAAATGTCTTAATCCCACATGACACAATTCGGTTTGGTAATCCCAACCGTCAAAAAAGAGAAACAAGCACAAATACAATCCTGACAATTATTCTTTATTAGATAGTAGAATAAACACCTGAAACATGTTTGCATTTGACAATATTTGCAAGTGGATCAACGAGATTCATAAGAACGTTTGACACTGCAGGCATCAAGAAATGGAGACAAACTCAGCTAATGATTGAGGATGTTTCTTTTTAAATCAGCTTTTAAAATCATATTTTCTAAATGACCTACCTCAGACTAGTAGCCTGGTAAAGAGACATTTTTAAAAATATAAATGACAGTAAAATGGTTTCAAAGGGACATATTGAGTAAAACTCACCGTTTGCCTTCTTTTGTGCTCCCAAGTAAGTTTAATGCCTCTATAATCACTCCAAGAGTGATCCATCTGATTTCAATCAGTGTTGGTTTTAGGGAATATGTGCCTAAAACAAGCCGTTTAAAAAAGTCCCCATTTGTGACATCACAAATGGAGAAATTAGAATAGAACCACTTTTCACATGCAAGAGAGCTACAGATTGAGGAGTGGTGGCTCTACTCTGAGCCCCTTCCCGGATATCAGCGCTTCTCAGTTTATAGTAGCCAATGAGGGGATGGGTGGGTGTGGCCAGCGCCACTTTGTTTTCTTAAAGTGACAGAGCCCTGAATTGGCTCACTCTGGAAGGTACTGAAAATGTCATGAACATGTTTTGTATCGACCATAAAACTATTATAACTTAAGAAAAAAAATCATAATATGTCCCCTGCAAAACCGTGTGGAAATATTCTCCAACTCAATTACCTCAAGAGCAGTAAATGTCATTGTGTACGTCTGTGTGTTTTATTTTATTTGTGCCTTGGACCAGCTGTTTAGATCTTGCTGCTGCCTGCTTGCAGGTAACCTCAGCCACTAACGGCTCTGCTGCGGAGTGCACGCTTGTCGAGGAGGAACCGTGGAAACACGAATAATGGCAGCACAGAGATCCCCTGCTCCTGGGCTCCACAAGCTTTCTTATCTGGTGAAAACAAAAGAATGAATGAAATGTCACATGAACAGAACTACTAATTGTTTTTTAAAGCAGTAGATTTATTATTTTTTCTTAGTCCCTTTAAGGTTTTTGTATGTGTCTATCTGACTGATGTGTTTTACTAATTCACTTAACCGTGAACTGATCCCAGAACTATACCTCACCTGTTAGAGCTCAGTCGTATCCTGGGTAGCAGATACTTGCACAACGTACTTCAAGGTTCGGAGGAGGGAAGAAAATGTCAGATAAATCATTCTTAGCAATACATTCTGGTGAGACAGGGCAGCTGTAGAACGCAGATGCACCGAAACTATCTTCCAAGTTTCATCAAGATGACTCATTAACATCCGAGTGGGAATCAGATCATGAAAAATGCTACTGAAAAACCTAGTTTACATCCATATCAGTAAAGAGTCAACATGTGCACAAACCCACTGCCATTTTCCTCTTAAATATTCTATTTTTTGACTTTTTTTATAGTTTTTATAGTAAACCATCCATGCAGAATAGCAAACTGATCAATGATAGTATTCAAGAAAGGACAAAACACTGATTTTTTTATATATAAATATTATCTAAATGGAATTTTAAAGCACAAATCATGCCCTTTCTCTTTTTTTGTCTTATGTGAAAGATTATGTTTCTCGTTTCATCCGTTGAGGAACATTTTGAGCTGATTTATTTGCATCACATGGAGGAAATGACGCTTAAAAGCACGATCGAGTTAAATAAAGGGACCAACCAGAAACCAATCAGCACACAGAGGCCTTTGCACCGCCTCCCTGATGTCACTCACCATAAACTCTGCCATTTTCAAACGTGATGCAAATGCAAAAAGAAAGTTAATTTTTCACTTTTATGCAAAGACAAGCACGTCCCTAAATACTGAACTTTATTGAGCACTTTCCCCTTTTAGCCCCAAAGTTACTTTAAGATACCAATGAAATAAAAATTAAAGAAATTTTATTTAAATAAATAAGAATATATGACCCCGATTTGAATGTAGAGACTATTTAGAGCATAAGTATAAGAGCACAAACAAAGCTAAAATCCCAATGAGGTGAATTTCCACTTAATCATTTACATCCTTTCACGCGGAAGCTGGTTGAAGTTGTGTGCTTCCTACAGGAAAAACCAGATTATTAGATCATTTCACCTTAAAAAACAACAAAAAGGCATCATATTAGCACAATTTATTACAGCTTTGTCTATAAAAATAACTATTCTGCAAATATCTACGCTGAAAGAAATGTAATGAAGCGAAGATTCCCTGCACAAAAAGTGATTCAACATTCCCGTGGTTAAAGCACAGCGAGCACTTCTAAAGCACAAGAGGAAAAGAAAGTGATGATTGGTTTGCTCACACAGAAACCCATCATATAAAACTTTTTGGGAATGCATCTTGCTCTGCAAACCCCAAAAATAAAATAGGTCAAAGAATATTCCTGCCGCCAGAGCTCAAGACTGTTCTTTCAAACCCTTTATGCTGCAGCTGTGTGTCCAGATTAATGAAGGGACATTTCATTTAGGGAGACTCAGAACAGAGTAAGGGACACGTGAGGATATCTGCAATATGCCAAGTCTTCAGGTTCACAGAATATCCGCCTCTGATTGACTCATGACTTAAAAACATGGCAAAAACACTCGTATTCACAAGAAAGCAGCATTTGTTTCAGCCTGAGTGAGTGAGACCTGTGATTTGTTTCCTCTTTTTGTTTCTTTTCTTTTGTGCTGAACCTTGCCTTTAAGGTGTAAGTAACAGTAGGAAATTTAACACGAGACTTAGCACCGCACTCCTGAAACACACTTTAAGATACGTAAGAGATCAGCTAACAGAAGTGGCGCGTGCACGCTAACCCCAGCTTTCCACAGGAGGTGAAAGCGGCGCAAAACGGCCACGAAACGCACTACGCGGCAATTAGCCGCCGTTCTAGTGGACAAGGTCCTTTCCACTGGCAGCTATGTGTAACGTTGTGTCCCAGAAGCGAACGGACGCTATCATTACGTCTCGAGTCTATTTTTTACGCGCTACGCTTCTAAAACACGTCAAATTGGGACAAACAGGAAGTCAAACAGGAAGGTAGTGTGAAACATCTGGAAACTTTCAAAATAAAAGTCATGTGCAGTACGTCGTGAAACCCCCGTAGCCACCGACCTTTTTGGACACATGCAGCCATCTTTCTTCTTGCTTTTTATTGTGTGGACTTCTGAAATCGCGCGTGATGTTGCAATTCTCCCGTGATTTTGTGACCTCATGGGATCAGCTGTGTGGAACGCTTTCGCTCCTGTTTTGAGTCAGAAGTGCTCCCTGTTGGAAGGGAGCTTGCAGGAAAAATGCCGCTATTTCGTTACACGCTGCTTTCGCGGCTGATGGAAAGCCGGGGTCAGTCACTGTTTTATTAAACACAAACACACGCATGCACACACTGAAAGTGGGCGTTTCCTACTCAGTCAAACAAAATGCATTAAAACACTTAGATCTTAAAGAACAGCATCATGTGATCACGTTACTGACACCACCTTTAATCTTGTGATTTTCAGGAAACATGAATAAAAGAATTTTCAATGCAAACATGTCCATTTGCAGCAGTAGGGAAACAAAAAATGCATTGAGTTCCACCCCTGCACCTGTGCATGCTCGTTGTTCTGTAAAGCCACGTAAAAAATGGAACTCAGCCCTCGTTAACCTGTAGTTTCCCTGCTGCTGCAGCTTTGACCGTCTGCAGCGAAGCAGGTTTATTGTCACTGAACGACACCGAGTGTTGGACGACTACTATATTCAAACCCGTTGTTTTAGAAGCATGAAGTAAAAAAAAGTCAAACGCTAATTATTTTTTTGCACCACTGTCCTAAAAGCATGATATTTTTAAAGTGCCTCTTTGCACTTTGTGTATATATTGTAGGTAACAGATTATTTTTTTCTTCATCTTCCTTTATTTGGGGGGGTTTTCGTGTAAGAGGCACTGAAATGGTACGTAGGGTTATAGTTTCATTGCCGTGGCATTTTTAATGTAATCATGTAGAGGAAAAGAAAAAAAAATCATCTATGTCCCGAGTAAAACCAGAGTAGAGTTTGTATAGAAGAAAATTGTGTAATAAAATGCTCGTTTTCATTTTTTATTTTCTAATTGCTGTTAACTAGCCGTTTTACTCACCTGTTACACAACAATATATAAATATCTTTTTTTTTGTATCTAATGTAAGCGTTTATGAATGTTTGTTCCATAAAGATATAAGCAGTGTGAGTTCATTTTCATTGTACATACATAAATATATAATTGTTCTGTTCAGTGGCAATGGAGACATTTATTGAAATTGTAATGATCCCGAAACAAAAAAACTGCATGAATAAAAGAAGGAAACCTAGTGAGGAATGAGAAAAAGGGACGTTTGGGGTTTAAAAGAGGGCCAACCTGATGTTATTAGGTTGAAATTCTTGTTTTGCAGATGAAGGAAACGGTTTGATTTGCCTTTAGGTTAGAGTGAGGACCTAACAATACAGCCAAGAAGTTAATTTGAGTGCAAGAACAAACATTTATGGTATTTCTATGCCTGTTAGAGCAACAATCCTCAGGTGATTTATCAGATATTTTTTTTTAATTAAAAATAAAACTGGCTTTAGTCTCAGGCATCTATGTTTAACTGGTGCGTGTCCATTGAAGCTGCCAGAATCTACGTTAGTCTTCAGCGTACCACGTCCTCTCATCCCAGCTCTGTTGCATCATCAGCATAATTCAAACCCGCTCTGGAAAAACTGCCTTTTACCCCAAATGCCTTTTTGGTTGCACGCTGAAACAGCGTGCACACACACACTCAAAAACCTGATGTTTGCTCAGCTAAATGCAACAAATTACACGGAAAGAGCCAGAACATCTACAGGCCAACTTGTTTTTTTTTTATTCTACTGAAATGTGTCTTACTCTAAAAACTTCTAAATGGAGGCGATAGGCTTTCTCACCGCTGCCTGAAATGGGTTTTCATGATCATGCTTTTTAAGGCCTGCCCTCATCGTAAAGCTGTTGTGATCTCAACGTGATGGCAGAGAGTATGTGTGTGTGGGGGGGTATAGACGAAACATGCTGTCTTTGGTTTATAGTATACAAAAGATAAGAGTCTGTTTCTACATATCAATAAGTGTTGTACCTTTGGTGTACATATACAAGTATAACTAATAAATGTTGATTCATAACTAAATTCTGTCTGATTATTTGATATTGTGTTGCTGGAATGATTTTTGCACGTTTTCTTGTGGATGNGTAAGATGTTTTATTGGATCTGAGTGTCAAAATGAAAGTTTCAGGAATCAGGTTGAAATGTTGAGAAAAAAGTTGAAATATTATTTCCAGATTAATGTGAAAATAGCAAACGAAAACTGTTACCTTGGGACCAAAATAAGAATAAGAACTAATACAGCTCAAGCTCCTACAAAACCCGTAAAGCCATGTGCGAACAAACCACCAGCAGTGACTTAAACTTTAGAATAGTTTTAGTAAAATAAAAGTTACTGCAGCATCAACAGTAACTTGCATCTGAAGTTGAACACAACTTTTTTAAATTTCTTAGCAGTTTACACTGCAGTCAATGTCTTCCAGGGGAAAAGGCCTTTATATAAATATTTTTATAGAATTTAGATGTTTTGTGGTTATTTTGAGATATGTGCAGATTATTTTTTTTTTCAACAGACTAATTTTTGAGTTCTGCCTCTGAGTAAAGACTGAACCTTTCAACAAGTTTAAGAAAAGTAGAAACACACCCAGAACCCTTGTTCACAATAAAAGTAATGCTTATAATAATGCTAAAAGTAATGTTACAAACAAACAAACAAATAAATAAATAAATAACAATTGAGTTCAGGAAATTTTCTACTTCATGTCATAGTTGAAGTTTTTTTTTTACTTGACGTTTCTCAACATTCACCAACACCTTTCACGTCATTTTGGCTTTGATTACTATTTTTTCTCAGAATTATGAATTTTTTCTCAGAATTCTACGGAAGAGGATTAGGGCCACTAAAAAGAAAAAAAAGAAAGAGAATTCTGACTTTTATCTCCAAATTCTGATTTTAATCTCAGAATTCTACGGAAGAGGATTAGGGCCACTGGGGGAAAAAAAGGTAAAGAAAGAGAATTCTGACTTTTTTCTCAGAATGAAAAAAGTCAGAATTCTGAGAAAAAAGTCAGAATTCTCTTTCTTTACCTTTTTTTTCCCCAGTGGCCCTAATCCTCTTCCGTAGAATTCTGAGATCAAAGTCAGAATTATCTTTCTTTTCTCTCTTTTCTTTTCTTCTTTTCTGTGGCCCTAATCCTCTTCTGTAAATTTCAACATTGGAGTTTGGAAAAAAAACCTTCCTCATTTTTATTTTGTCTGAGTGGAACTAAAATGCTATCATACAAGTTCTAGCAATTTTTATTTGACATTCAGCTACAGAAAAATGTCTTAATCCCACATGACACAATTCGGTTTGGTAATCCCAACCGTCAAAAAAGAGAAACAAGCACAAATACAATCCTGACAATTATTCTTTATTAGATAGTAGAATAAACACCTGAAATATGTTTGCATTTGACAATAT
>SSNS01000241.1:463086-504057 GCA_006937985.1 Aphyosemion australe | reverse complement strand
AAACACACGCATGCACACACTGAAAGTGGGCGTTTCCTACTCAGTCAAACAAAATGCATTAAAACACTTAGATCTTAAAGAACAGCATCATGTGATCACGTTACTGACACCACCTTTAATCTTGTGATTTTCAGGAAACATGAATAAAAGAATTTTCAATGCAAACATGTCCATTTGCAGCAGTAGGGAAACAAAAAATGCATTGAGTTCCGCCCCTGCACCTGTGCATGCTCGTTGTTCTGTAAAGCCACGTAAAAAATGGAACTCAGCCCTCGTTAACCTGTAGTTTCCCTGCTGCTGCAGCTTTGACCGTCTGCAGCGAAGCAGGTTTATTGTCACTGAACGACACCGAGTGTTGGACGACTACTATATTCAAACCCGTTGTTTTAGAAGCATGAAGTAAAAAAAAGTCAAACGCTAATTATTTTTTTGCACCACTGTCCTAAAAGCATGATATTTTTAAAGTGCCTCTTTGCACTTTGTGTATATATTGTAGGTAACAGATTATTTTTTTCTTCATCTTCCTTTATTTGGGGGGGTTTTTCGTGTAAGAGGCACTGAAATGGTACGTAGGGTTATAGTTTCATTGCCGTGGCATTTTTAATGTAATCATGTAGAGGAAAAGAAAAAAAAATCATCTATGTCCCGAGTAAAACCAGAGTAGAGTTTGTATAGAAGAAAATTGTGTAATAAAATGCTCGTTTTCATTTTTTATTTTCTAATTGCTGTTAACTAGCCGTTTTACTCACCTGTTACACAACAATATATAAATATCTTTTTTTTTGTATCTAATGTAAGCGTTTATGAATGTTTGTTCCATAAAGATATAAGCAGTGTGAGTTCATTTTCATTGTACATACATAAATATATAATTGTTCTGTTCAGTGGCAATGGAGACATTTATTGAAATTGTAATGATCCCGAAACAAAAAAACTGCATGAATAAAAGAAGGAAACCTAGTGAGGAATGAGAAAAAGGGACGTTTGGGGTTTAAAAGAGGGCCAACCTGATGTTATTAGGTTGAAATTCTTGTTTTGCAGATGAAGGAAACGGTTTGATTTGCCTTTAGGTTAGAGTGAGGACCTAACAACACAGCCAAGAAGTTAATTTGAGTGCAAGAACAAACATTTATGGTATTTCTATGCCTGTTAGAGCAACAATCCTCAGGTGATTTATCAGATATTTTTTTTTTATTAAAAATAAAACTGGCTTTAGTCTCAGGCATCTATGTTTAACTGGTGCGTGTCCATTGAAGCTGCCAGAATCTACGTTAGTCTTCAGCGTACCACGTCCTCTCATCCCAGCTCTGTTGCATCATCAGCATAATTCAAACCCGCTCTGGAAAAACTGCCTTTTACCCCAAATGCCTTTTTGGTTGCACGCTGAAACAGCGTGCACACACACACTCAAAAACCTGATGTTTGCTCAGCTAAATGCAACAAATTACACGGAAAGAGCCAGAACATCTACAGGCCAACTTGTTTTTTTTTTATTCTACTGAAATGTGTCTTACTCTAAAAACTTCTAAATGGAGGCGATAGGCTTTCTCACCGCTGCCTGAAATGGGTTTTCATGATCATGCTTTTTAAGGCCTGCCCTCATCGTAAAGCTGTTGTGATCTCAACGTGATGGCAGAGAGTATGTGTGTGTGGGGGGGTATAGACGAAACATGCTGTCTTTGGTTTATAGTATACAAAAGATAAGAGTCTGTTTCTACATATCAATAAGTGTTGTACCTTTGGTGTACATATACAAGTATAACTAATAAATGTTGATTCATAACTAAATTCTGTCTGATTATTTGATATTGTGTTGCTGGAATGATTTTTGCACGTTTTCTTGTGGATGCCATTTAAATGAAGGTTTACTCTAAAGTGCGCCTGGTGGAAATTTATAGTGGCAACAGTGGAAAATAATACATCATCTCAATTTAATTGACTTTTTATGAATTTACTGAAATGTTCTTGAATATATTTATATCAAAGCAGCACATAGCTGGTGCAAATTAGGTAGTAATGGAGGCCCAGGCATGCCGATCTGATTAATCATTCATTTGGACTTTATGAAGTGCAGGACAGGAAGTCTATATGTGCATACAAATGCATGCAAAATAGTTATTCCAAAATTATTTCAAAAGGTCTTGCAAAATCGTTGGTTCCCACAGCTTTGGAGATTTTAGAACAATGTTTCTGCATGACAGGATCATGGAGAGGTGGGAACGGACCCAAACGCAGGTGAGAAGGCACAGGATGCAGGCTGGCAGGTTTAATGTGAACTGGTTTATTGAATAATGGCAGGTAGGAAGACGCGACAAGGATCTGACACACTGAGGGTTTAAATACACGAGGGTGATCAGGGGAACGGGTAGGTTAACGAGGGCCAGGTGAGTTAAATTAACACTTAACGAGGGGAGACAGCTGGAGCTGATTGAACAGCTTCTGATAGGATGGCAGTAAGGAGTGATTCAAATATTCAAATATGACAAAAATGAATTCTTACTGAAAAAAGCAGCAAACATGTTTGTGTATAACGTGTTTTAACCTCAGAGAGGGCGGCTTATGGGCTGCATGTGTTGTGACTCTGAAAAATACCAGTGGGAAGGAAGAACCGTGGAAATCAACACCATTTTATATATATATATATATATATATATATATATAAACTACTTGCATTTTTCAGTTTTTCACTTGCAGACCGCACAAACTGTAAATTAAAATATTAAATATTTCAGTAGGAGAAACTTGGAGAAAGGTCAAGTGAAAGTAAAAACCCAAAAATATGACAAAAGGTAAGTTGCTGATAGGAAATGTTGTTCTTTGTCCACATAGTGCTTTTTATGTCTTGCTAAGATAGTTATTTATTTTAATATTTTGGCTTTTTTTGAATCACTGAAGTTTATTATGAAGTATAGGAAAAAATAACAACTTTTATTGTATTTTATTTCTAAAATAGCCCTAAATGGTGAAGAAGACCACTGATGTCTTTTTTTAAGACATTATGTTTTATTGTGATGTGTTTATGTTGGTTTTATCTCCTGGAGTGCACACTAAAGAGTGTACTGCCTACATTTCCAGTTGCATTGTCTAGTTTGAGGTAATTTATGCAACTGGGAACAATCAATAAATGTTCCATCCATCTGTGTCCTGTAAAGTTTTGCAGTGAAGTGTATTCAAAACACTTTTGTCCAATGCAATAATAAAAAAACATCACATTGATGACCAAATTAGAAACACAAATTAGTCTTTGCCATGTTTGCACGCTGCAGGCAGATTGAAGTTTCCAAAACACGCAGTAATGATCCAAGAATTGAGATTTTTTTTAATAGAAGTGTTTTTTCAGACTTATGGTCACATTAGTAATCATCTATAAATTCTTGTGAAAAAAAACTACAAAATTCTATCAAATGTGTCTAAAAATAAAATATTTCTCTGAAAACCCCCAATTATTTGGTTGCACATCATTCTGCAATGTGTGAAAGTGTGAAATTATAGGTGTACTCTATAATTGATGCACGCTACAAACAGCTATTGTTCTCTGCTGCCAGTTGGACAACTCTGCATGCATCTCCCTGCTGGAAGGATGCCATCTGTATCTATCAAAATGGCCATCTTTGTCTCATTCTTCGCTTCCTGTGTTAACATGTTCTCGCATCCCAAACTTGGCGCCATGGAAACCTTACTTCCTCCTACGTGGGAGCAATGCAACATGCGTTTCCTGTCACTCGCTTCCTTTTGTTCCCTCACCTAGAGAATAATCAGTCAGTGAACACGATGTTCCAGCACAGCTCCGTCTGCACGTTTATTTCATTCGTGGCGTTACAAATCCTTTCAGCGACATCTTGTTAAAGCGCCATCGAACATGCCTACTCTAGTACATCTGTTTCTTCTGAAAGCAGAGGGAAATGAGACGTAACAAGTGTGTTGATACTAGAAAACCAGGAGAAATTCGCTGTCACAGGCAGGACAATGTTGATATGACACATCATGAGATACATTCAAACTACGATAAGCTCAGTAGAAAAACTGCTGCATCCTGTTTCACATCTCTGCCAGTGCCTCCTCACTATTGGTGCACAGTCCAGTCCAGTATTTACAGCTAATCTCAACCACTCTCAGAACTGAGTTTAAATTTGCTTTCAAAGGTGAATAAATTCATTTAAATACCAACCAGTTATTACTATTGCTTCTTTTTTTGATTATAAATATTAAATTCCCAAATCCGGGCACACACTACAGCCTACGTACACCATCAATATGATTGTTTTTATCTGTATGAAATATTCAAAATATCAAATTCTAAGCTTATTTTAGCATTAACATTGTTTGGTTGTGCAATAATTGCTGAATTTTGGAAAATATACAAAAACGTAATTGTTGTAAAATCAGTTTTTTACCTCAAAGGTAAAGTTTGGATTAAATAAGCTTCAAAAGCAGGAACTTTTCCATCGTGTGAAAGTCCAAAGTACCAAAAAACAAAAAAGCATCGGTAGCTATATCAAGGTCATTCTCAAAGATTTATGTACAGAGACTCAAAGAAATGGGAATAAAAGTGGAATAAATTACAACTTCTAAAACCTCCACAGTCATTTCTGCATGAAATATAAAAAAATAATAATCAATCCAGCCCAAAGGCAGCATTTGAATGATGCACGGGCAGCATCAATAATGCAATAATTCAACAAATAGAAAAAAAATGCAGGATTTTGTTCACGTTTAAAATTTTAGATGAAGCACAAAACAGAAAGAGGAATCAGCAAGGGGCAAAAAATTAAATTAAAATAAATAAAAAAATGTTACTGCATCATCTTTTTACGCCTGATTAAACATAATGCATACAAGTTAATAAACAAATAAAGGGAACATTTAAAAAAAGCACAATTCACACCTTTTCAGGTTTTAACTAAATGCTTCTCATGCTGTTGAGACATCTCTAAAAACACTGTGTGTCTCCATTAAACACATTCATACGCTTCCTTTAATTCAGTGTCCACTCAGTGCTGAAAGCTGAAACTTTTCTGGTTTCCTTTTCCGTTCTCCTCCTTTGACCTCTTGACCCTCACGCCTGCTGGTCTTTATCCGGAGACTCCTCCAGTTTGATGACGGTGAACTCCTCCGTGTTGCCGTTCTCCTGGATGTTCTCCTTGCTCATGAGGGTGACCATTTCCTGCTCCCTCTCCTGGTTATGGGGGCTGGAAGCTGCCACCGCCACCGCCGCTGACGTCCCGTTGCCCTCGCCGCCATCTTTGCCCGTGATCATCAAGGTTTTCTTCTTGCCACACCAGCTGCAAAAGCAGATTGACATTAAAAAGGATCTTTAACAGCATCAAAACGTGCTTTAATCACAGAAGTACCTTTTTCTGTTGACGACAGCGGCACAAACCAGGAGGATGACAGCAATCGCCAAAATCACCACGACGACGACAACCCAAGCTAGAAAATATAAAAAAAAAAAAATTTAAACAGAAAAAAAAAAATGTTTTTGTTTAATTTCCCGAGAAGGAAATTACCAGCCTGCAAACACTCACTGGGTTGTTTCAGGTTAAACAAATTGACTCACTTGATGAATCGCTGCTCTTTTGTTTGTCATTCTCAGCTCCATCAGGAACCAGGATCTTTTTTCCATCTTTAATCTCATGACTCGGACCTGAAAATGAGTAAATTTAAACGTAAAACTAATAGTCAGTCCTTTATTTAAGACACTACCCTTTATATCAATACCCTTGGTCATATTTACAGTTTAGGAAATGTGCTGCAAAAAACAAAGCAACTTTAATTTGAATTTCCTTTCAGTTTGCACATCTGCAGCTGGACGTGATGAGATGTTGGATTTTGAATTTACTCAAATGTGTTTCAGCTAACACAAGGGGGCGTCCTGCCTTCTCAAAGTTACTTCAGTCCTTCTGCAACTTGTTGCTTTAAGAGTTCATGATGAGCTGATGTGGTCATGTGCTGTTTTAAGCAGGAAGGGGAAGAAAATCATCATTTATTGTGGTCCTATCATAATTTCTTAAACAAGATCAAATGAAATAAACTTAAAAATGACATAAAAGTATTTTTTTACCAGTCTTTTGATGTTATCTTCCTGTTATGCAGGAATATATTTAAAAAATGAGTTTTAACCTAAATGCTGAATGTTTTTGTGATTTATGATCAGTTTCATTATACTTCAGATATTATTGTTATGCTTCAATTTTTATTTCTCATTGCGTCTCTTACTTTTTGTTTCTTCTGGCATCCCATCATGGACGGTTGTGTTTTCCTCCTCTGGTGGCTCTGCAGACCCCAACTCATGTATGACTCCATACTGCCCTTCAGTGGATCTATCCTCACCGTTAACTTCAGGGGTGACCTCTGACCCCGTGGTCAGTGCTGCTGTTGTGGTCACACCTATAATCTCCTCGACCGTCTCTTCAGCAGTAAGGGGATCGGTCTCAGGGTCGGGCGTGGGATCGGGTTGTGTCGGTGCAGCTGTGTCCGTCTCTGTTGTGGTCGCTGCTGCAGGTGGGACTTCCATTTGTCCTAATGTTGTTTAAAGAACATAAAAGAATCCAAGACTTTAAATTTTATTATAAAAGCTGCTTTAAAAATGTCATTATTCATCTTAACATGATGTCATAACCTCAGGGTGGGCCATTTATATGGATACACCTTAATAAAATGGGAATGGTTGGTGATATTAACCTACACACATTAGTATATGTGAGGGGGCAAACTTTTCAAAATGTGTGGTGACCACGGTGACTGTTTTGAAGTCGGCCATCTTGGATCCAACTTTAGTTTTTTCAATAGGATGAGGGTCATGTGAAGAAGAAAGGCCATCATTGAAGAAAGAAACCTGCGCCGCAACATGGTTTTCTATTAGCTGTCATATCTGTGTCTGGACTGGAACCAGCACGTTGGCGCCCCCTGCAGCTGCAGGCGCTCCTGCTGATGAGAGGGTTCAGGCGAGCGCCGTGTGTGTGAAGAAGAGAATAGGGAGGGGCGCGGGGGATTTCACCTCTGGGTCTCTCCCAAATGAAACGAACGGGGGGTGGGGGGTCTGAATCAACTGTATAAGATGGCTAAAGTCAATCACACCTTGATGTTCTTCCATATAACGCACATTCAATTCATAATATTATAAATACAGGCTTATAATTCCTTCACGTTTTTCTGAATTGTGTGAAATGGCCAAAAAAAAGAGGAAAAACAAACGCTCAAGGGATGTAAGGGAGTAATTCCATGTAGAACCGCCACTGCATGTGACACATCAAACTTATTGGTAATTTCACAAGAAGAACAATGGTGTGCTTGGTTTTAATGTAACTTTATTCTTTCATGCGTTATTTACAAGTTATAAAATGTGTTCAATGTGCTGCCCATTGTGTTGGATTGTCAATGCAACCCAATTCTCCCACACTTCACACACTGATAGCAACACCGCAGGAGTTTGCCTCATCACTGAACAAAATCATCTGCGTGAACTGAGGTCTGAGGGTCCTGTTCCAATTTTTGTTTTGCCCATTCTGCAAATTCTGTGCGCCGATCTGGGTCATCCTTGTTGTTATGCTGCAGTAGCTGGAGTTCGTAAGGGTGCCATTTGTGAGTAGCTAACATCCGCCGAAGGGATGTTCGACTAATGCCACTCTCCAGTGACATGCAGCGAGTGCTACGCTGTGGGCTCTCGCTGAATGAAGCTAGGACAGCCAATGATTTCTTCATTAGCGACAGTTTTCATGCGTCCACATTTTGGCCACACTGAACCAGTTTTACGAAACTTAGCAAGCAGTTTGCTAACTGTAGCATGGGAGATGGGTGGTCTCGTAGGGTGTCTTGCATTGAAATCTGCTGCAATGACCCGGTTACTGCGTTCACCAGATATCAACACAATTTCAATCCGCTCCTCACGTGTTAACGTCTTCGGCATGTCAATGGCTGTGAACAAAGAGAAACTTGTAAATAACTCATGACAGAATAAAGTTACGTTACAATCAAGCACACCATTGTTTTTCTTGTGAAATTACCAATAAGTTTGATGTGTCACATGACCCTCTTCCTATTGAAAAAACAAAAGTTGGATCCAAGATGGCCGACTTCAAAATGGCCACCATGGTCCATCTTGAAACGTTTGCCCCCTCACATATACTAATGTGCCACAGACAGGACGTTAAAATCACCAACCATTCCCATTTTATTAAGGCGTATCCATACACCGTACACTCCTGCTGCATGCTGACATCACAACTCTAAACTCACAGAAATAAACACTTAGTAAGTTAACTTACGTGTAAAAAATCATAAAAAAATCTCATCAATTTAGCCTGAATTTTACTTATCACACATCAGTTTTATTATTATTATTATTATTATTACTATTATTACTATTATTATTATTATTATTACTATTATTATTATTATTATTATTATTATTATTATTATTATTATTATTATTATTATTATTATTATTATATCTACTGACTTGATGAATGGAATTCTTTGGAACAGTTCTTCTCAGGTCCAGCTGCCACATAAAAAATAAGACAAAAACAATTTTAAACATTATAGAGTGTTTAGCTGATGCAAAACAGCATTTTTGATCATTTTCTCATAAACGTACCTTCTTCATCATAACAGTAGGCATCATTAAGATCTGTAATATCTTTATAAGCATTGGTAATAAACCCAGTCATGTTCTTGGCACAGTTTTCATGATGTGTGTGCCGGAGGATGGCCACACTCTCATTACTGGTCCAACCGTGCCTGAATGGATACAAGAAAATTCATTTTCATGGTTTAAATGCAGAACATAATCTAGTTTTTCTGTAATAAACTGCACCAACAAAGTGAAAATGCTATGATTAACAAAAATGTCATTACATCCCATGATTTAACCTAAAAAGATTCAAATTTAACAAACCAAACTCTCGGATACATGCTAGGTATTAAATCTACATCTGACATGAAGATGAAAATATTACAAACAATGCAACAGTGAAGACATTTTTTAAAAGTGTTCAATAAAATCTAATTAATTCATCAAATTTTATCCTTGTTAAACAGCTGATAAGAGTTGCACCTGCAGGTTTCCATTTCTTTCTCATAGGCCTCCTGGAGCTGATCGTCACTCGCCATTTCACTCTCCAGCTGCTCGCACACCTTTTTGGCCGTTTCAAAGTCAAGAGTGTGACGGCCTGCTCCCTCCACCAAAAATACACCCGCATAGCTGCAGCTGCGGGAGTTCACTACGATGAAACAGAGAAATAAACAGAAGAGATCATGAAATAAACAAATAATTCAATAAATTATGACAATTTGTAATTCTGCTTGAAAATGTTTAATCATTCACAAAATTAAATCTTGGGAACTTGACCATAAGAAATGCACACACAGTCACCCAATTGAGCTGATGACAAAATAAAGAATTAATCTGATGATTTTTCTGCTTTATCTCCAAATATAATTTTCCTGGGAGACTTTACCATACATCTGGGTAACAGTAGGTCTCTGGCGACTAGAGACTTTATTTCCTGCCTTGACAACTTCAGCTTCCAGCAGTTTACGGATACTCCGACACATTCCAAAGCACATATTCTGGATTTAATTTGCTGTACTGGGCTAACTGCCAAGGACTGCACTGCAGAAGAATTTTCCTCTTCGGAATATTTTCTCCTCACATTCAACACGACTCTTTCCCTTTCCACCATTAAGCCTCTTCGTTCTTTTGCCTTTCGAAATCACATAAACATCAATCCGGAAAATTTTCTTTCATATATTAATAGTTTAACAGGAGCATTGCAATCCTTTTCCCGACCTGACCTAGCCTCCTTCTACAATGATGGCCTTCATGAAAATTTGAATTCAGTAACTCCACTTAGAACTAGATCAGCATTCTCAAATCTAAAGGTGGTCAGTTAGAACGCCTGTACAAAAAGACAGAACTGTATTCTTCCAGCTTCACTACAGGGATAGCATATGGCATGCAGAAGCTAGCTATTTTACTGCAATAATCTCCTCCAATAAGGATAACACTACGTTTCTCACTGCTTAGGTCACTAACAAGTTCTCCAGATTCTGTATTCTCCCACTGCTTCTCCAATGAATTTTGAACTTCCTTAATGTCATTTTTCAATGAAAAAATCCAGGTAATTCATTGTAATTTAGGTTCTACCACAGCTGTCTCCATCTTTGATGATTTTCCTCCTCCAACTCATTCATTTTCCATGTTTGAGCTTCCATTGCTTCACAACTCCATCAGCATTTATCTGCCAGTAGTTTCTATGAACCGTTCCAGTCAGGTTTCCGCCATCTCCACAATACTGAAACAGCACTAATAAAGATCACAATGGCCTTTTGATGGCAGCTTGACCTCTATCCTCGTTCTCTTTGACCTTAGTGCTGCATCTGTCACTCCACGATCCTGAATAGATTATCCGCCATAGGCATCGCTCACATTCCATTTAACTGGTTTAAGTCATCCTCTCCCTGGGCTGCCACCTTATCGTGGTGGAGGGGTTTGAGTGTCCCAATGATCCTAGGAGCTAAGTTGTCTGAGGCTTTATGCCTCTGGTAGGGTCACCCATGGCAAACAGGTCCTAGGTGAGGGATCAGACAAAGTGCAGCCCAAAGACCCCTTATGATGAATAAAATGAATGGAACCAGTGTTCCCTCGCCCGGACGCGGGTAACCGGGGCCCCCCTCTGGAGCCAGGCCTGGAGTTGGGGCACGCTGGCGAGCGCCTGGTGGCCGGGCTTTCACCTATGGAGCCCGGCCGGGCATAGCCCGAAGAGGAGACGTGGGTCCCCCTTCCCATGGGCCCACCACCCGTGGGAGGGGCCAAAGGGGTCGGGTGCGATGTGCAAAGGGCGGTAGCCGAAGGCAGGGACCTTGGCGGTCTGATCCTCGGCTACAGAAGCTAGCTCTTGATACGTGGAATGTCACCTCTCTGGTGGGGAAAGAGCCGGAGTTGGTGTGTGAGGTTGAGAGGTTCCGACTAGATATAGTTGGACTCACCTCAACGCATGGCTCTGGCTCTGGAACCAGTTTCCTCGAGAGGGGTTGGACTCTCTACCACTCTGGAGTTGCTCCCACTGAGAGGCGTCGAGCAGGGGTGGGCATACTTCTTGCCCCCCATCTTGGTGCCTGTACGTTGGGGTTTACCCCGGTGAGCGAGAGGGTAGCCTCCCTCCGTCTTCGGGTGGGGGGACGGGTCCTGACTGTGGTTTGTGCTTATGCACCAAACTGCAGCTCAGACTACCCACCCTTTTTGGAGTCCCTGGAGGGGGTGCTGGAAAGCGCTCCTTCGGGTGACTCCCTCGTTCTGCTGGGGGACTTCAATGCTCACGTGGGCAACGACAGTGAGACCTGGAGAGGTGTGGTTGGGAGGAACGGCCCCCCTGATCTGAACCCGAGTGGTGTTCTGTTATTGGACTTCTGTGCTCGTCATGGATTGTCCATAACAAACACCATGTTCAAGCATAAAGGTGTCCATATGTGCTCTTGGCACCAGGACACCTTAGGCCGCAGGTCGATGATCGATTTTGTTGTCGTTTCATCTGATCTGCGGCCGCATGTCTTGGACACTCGGGTAAAGAGAGGGGCGGAGCTGTCAACTGACCACTACCTGGTGGTGAGTTGGCTTCGATGGTGGGGGAGGATGCCGGTCAGACCTGGCAGACCCAAACGTGTTGTGAGGGTCTGCTGGGAACGTCTGGCAGAGTCTCCCGTCAGAAGGAGCTTCAATTCCCACCTCCGACAGAACTTCGAACACGTCCCGGGGGAGGCGGGGGACATTGAGTCCGAATGGACCATGTTCCGTGACTCCATTGTCGAGGCGGCTGACCGTAGCTGTGGCCGCAGGGTGGCCGGTGCCTGTCGTGGCGGCAATCCCCGAACCCGCTGGTGGACACCGGCGGTTAGGGATGCTGTCAAGCTGAAGAAAGAGTCCTATCAGGTCTTTTTGGCCTGTGGGACTCCGGAGGCAGCTGATGGGTACCGGCAGTCCAAGCGGAATGCGGCTCGGGTGGTCGCAGAGGCAAAAACCCGGGCATGGGAGGAGTTCGGTGAGACCATGGAACAAGACTTCCGTACGGCTTCGAGGAGATTCTGGTCCACCATCCGGCGTCTCAGGAGGGGAAAGCAGTGCACTACCAACACTGTTTACAGTGGGGAGGGTGTGCTGCTGACCTCGACTCGGGACGTTGTGAATCGGTGGGCCGAGTACTTCGAAGACCTCCTCAATCCCACCGGCACGTGTTCCAGGATGGAAGCAGAGTCTGGGGATTTTGGGTTGGGCTCTCCAATCTCTGGAGCTGAGGTCACTGAGGTGGTCAAAAAACTCCTCGGTGGCAAGGCTCCGGGGGTGGATGAGATCCGCCCGGATTTCCTTAAGGCTCTGGATGCTGTGGGGCTGTGTTGGTTGACGCGGCTCTGCAATATCGCGTGGACATCGGGGGCAGTTCCACTGGATTGGCAGACCGGGCTGGTGGTCCCCCTATTTAAAAAGGGGGACCGCAGGGTGTGTTCCAACTACAGGGGGATCACACTCCTGAGCCTCCCTGGTAAGGTCTATTCAGGGGTTCTGGAGAGGAGGGTCCGTCGGATAGTCGAACCTCGGATTCCGGAGGAGCAATGTGGTTTTCGTCCTGGCCGTGGAACACTGGACCAGCTCTATACCCTTGGGGGGGTCCTGGAGGGTGCGTGGGAGTTCGCCCAACCAATCCACATGTGTTTTGTGGATTTGGAGAAGGCGTTCGACCGCGTCCCTCAGGGGGCCCTGTGGGGGGTACTCGGGGAGTATGGGGTACCAGGCCCCTTGATACGGGCTGTTAGGTCCTTGTACGACCAGTGTCAGAGCTTGGTCCGCATTGCCGGCAGTAAGTCGGGCTCGTTTCCGGTGAGAGTTGGACTCCGCCAAGGCTGCCCTTTGTCACCGATTCTGTTCATAACTTTTATGGACAGGATTTCTAGGTGCAGCCAAGGTGGTGAGGGGATCCGTTTTGGTGGCCTAAGGATCAGGTCTCTGCTTTTTGCAGATGATGTGGTCCTGTTGGCTTCGTCAGAACGTGATCTCCGGCTTTCGCTGGAGCAGTTCGCAGCCGGGTGTGAAGCAGCTGGGATGAGAATCAGCTCCTCTAAATCCGAGACCATGGTCTTGAGTCGGAAAAGGGTAGAATGCCTTCTCCAGGTCAGGGACGAGGTCCTGCCCCAAGTGGAGGAGTTTAAGTATCTCGGGGTCTTGTTCACGAGTGAGGGAAGGGTGGAGCGTGAGATCGATAGGCGGATTGGTGCTGCGTCTGCAGTGATGCGGGCGTTGTACCGGTCTGTCGTGGTGAAGAGAGAGCTGAGTCGAAAGGCGAAGCTCTCAATTTACCGGTCGATCTACGTTCCTACCCTCACCTATGGTCACGAGCTTTGGGTAGTGACCGAAAGAACGAGATCGCGGATACAAGCGGCCGAAATGAGTTTTCTTCGCAGGGTGGCTGGGCTCTCCCTTAGAGATAGGGTGAGGAGCTCGGTCATCCGGGAGGGGCTCGGAGTAGACCCGCTGCTCCTCCACATCGAGAGGAGCCAGTTGAGGTGGCTCGGGCATCTGATTAGGATGCCTCCTGGACGCCTCCCTGGTGAGGTTTTCCGGGCACGTCCAACCGGGAGGAGACCCAAAGGAAGACCCAGGACACGCTGGAGAGATTATGTCTCTCGGCTGGCCTGGGAACGCCTTGGGATTCCCCCGGAGGAGCTGGCCCAAGTGGCTGGGGAGAGGGAGGTCTGGGCTTCCCTCCTTAAGCTGCTGCCCCCGCGACCCGACTCCGGATAAGCGGGAGAAAATGGATGGATGGATGGATGGTTTAAGTCATATCTTACAAATCAAATTCAATTTATTCCGTTGAACACGTTTACCTCCACTCCTACTCGTGTAGCATATGGGGTTCCTCAAGGATCTGTCCTCGGTCCCCAATACTCATAATTTATCTGCTCCTTTTGGGTTCATTGTTTCATAAATTCAACATCAATTTTCACTGTTATGCTGATGATACTCAGTTATATATTTCAACTGCACCATCTACAATGCTTCCACCATCCTCACTCACTGAATGCCTTGCAGAGATTAAATCCTGGTTCTCTTCCAACTTCCTGAAACCAAACTATGACAAAACTGAAGTGCTTCTCATGGGCACAAAATCAGCACTATAGGGAAAGCGTCAAAGTCCTCGTTAGCAATAGAAAACATGACTGTCACCTGCTTAGATCAGATTAAGAGCCTTGGTGTAATTCTGGACAGCACCCTGTCCTACCACTCTCATATCAGCTCTGTCACTCGATCAGCTTACTACCACTTATGAAATATTAACCACTTACGTCCATCTCTGACTATTTCCTTCACTGCTACTTTAGTAAACTTCTCGCCTACACTATTGTAACTTACTCCTCTTTGGTCTGCCACAGAAGTCTCTACATAAACAGCAACTGGTCGGAAACTCTGCTGCTCGTATAATCACGAAAACACCCTCCTCTGATCACATCACCCCTGTTATCCTGCAGCTTCATTGGCTACCGATTAAATTCAGGATTGATTACAAAATTTCACTCCTGACATATAAGGCCATCACAACATTGCCCCCTCATATCTCTTGCAGCTCTTACAAGTATCTACACCCTCCCACGTGCTCAGATCCTCAGCTTCCACCAACCTGCACAATCCCCCTGCTCGTCTTTTCACCATGGGAAGTCGAGTGATCTTGAGTTTTTAGAAAGGTGCTTCAAATACAATGTATTATTATTATTGTTGTTTTTTTTCATGGAGAAAATCACACAAAAAGGCAGAACTTTTACTAGATGGTGGTGCAAGAGGGAAAACACCCAAAATATGTAACATTTCTAGATTTATCCATTTGCTCCTGCAGGGTTAAAAGGATCTGGTGCTTGTCTCCAGGAACCATTGAGTGAATGGTGGGGGTCCACCCTGGATGGGTCACCAGCCCATCACAATGCCACACAAAGCCATTCATGCACACACACACATGCACGCACGCACGCACGCACACATGTGTTCGAACACAGAGGGTCAATTTTAGAATCAACCTAACATCCATGTTTTTGATTGGTGGGAGGAAGCCATAGAAAACCCCTGCGTGCACAGTGACAGCATGCAAACTGCTCACAGAAAGTCCCTCAAAAAGACTTCCTCTGGGATTCAAACCTACCGAGAATCATTTTCATAATCTCAATAACACATGTGGAGGTACTTTTGTCTCTCAGTCAGGACGTTACCAGTTAAAAAAATTTGTTTTGCGATAACTGACACAAGAAACATTGACAGTATGGAAGAAATTATTTATTGGCTGATTTTTCCTCCTAATGCAGCTGTTTGTGATCTTAAAACCATGCAAAATGTGAATGAATGAGCTTTTAAACCTTTAATAAGAACAAAAGCAAAAGAAATTTGTCTCTTTATGTATAAGGAATATGTAGACCATTATTATGTTTGGGTAATTTGATGGTCAAATCCTCAAAATGTGTAAAAAGGCCTTGTTAAAGTCACTTAATAAAGAACAAAAGGTGAGTAAAATCATATTTCCCCCTTGTCTTTTCAGATTTAAAAAAGGGGCGAGAGAGATGGGCTAGTTCTGCAGAGGTGTTTGTTTCATGGAAAAATTTAAATTGTCCTGCTTCACAACTCAAATGAACATTTCTTGAATACAAAAACAATACAAACATGTTTGTTTGTCACTTGGTGGTTCAAGTTTATTACCATGGTGACAGATTTTGCAGATTGTGAAAGTTGGGTTAGTCACACAGGAACAACACACAGGAAAAGGAGGCACCGGCAGCTTGTTGCATAAATTCAGAGAATAAATGCAAAAAAAAAAAAAAACTGACATGGCAGCTGCACCTACAGCATGCATTCTGAGTAAATAATGTCAAAAACTTCCTCTCTGTCACTCAAGTAGTACTTAAAAAAAAGAAGTCAAGAAATGGTGAGAATTTACTGGTTTACATTAAGTTTGTCTATATTTTTTAATATTATTAAAGAAAATCAAGAAGGCCTCCATGGTTCTATAATTTTATACATTTCCAATACAGAAGGACATTTTCTATTTTCCTTTCAGCTATATCTTTTTATTGAGGTATATATCAATCACCAAGCTGTCTCAGCTAAAGAGAAACCAAAACCAATCAAAGAACACAATCCCAAGCCTGATCTACATGAATTTTCTATTCCAGCATCAGAAATCCAAACGACAGACAAATACACAAATGCATGTGCTCAACTGTGACATTTTGTCACATTTTCAAGGAAAAAAAACTGTTTTTAACAACAAAATCTGATCTAAAACTCACCCTGTCTTCCTACCATGAATAAACAAAGAGGAAATAGCAGGACGTTCATCTTGTTTGTAGGTGTGTTGAATACTTCATAATATAAAGAGTACCTTTATTTTTTCTTAGTCCTTCACACAGATCAACACCTGCAAAAAAACTCCCAGCATGCACTCCTGCTGTGTCCCTCACAGCACAGAGGAACACAACAAACAGTCTTGGCTTTGCAAACCTGCAGAGATCTAAAGGAGTCCAGCTCACTATCAGCGGGCTGAAAGGAGCTGACAAGGGTCTGAGGGGAGTTCATTAGTATGCAGATGATCAGTCGTGGGTGTCTTTATATAGTCCAGAACCCTGTTATGCCGAGGCACTGACTCTCCCAAAAGCTTCATTGTCACCTAATGGAGTTGGAACCAAGGAGACTGAACAGAAAGGGAGCTTTAATACTCCGTTCAGCCAAAAGCTCCTGCTGCATTTGAAGTCCACCTTCTTTTTTCTCCTACTTTCTCATTATGATTTGTTTTCTCTCCCTGCTCTCTGTTTGTCGTTTCTATGCCAGCAATAAAATGCAATTTACCCCCTGCACACATGTGCACGGACAGACAGGCAGGTGCACACAGAAAAAGAAGAGAGAGAACAAGGAGAGTGCATGCACATCCTCTCTTGTGTTTTTACTAAACATTTTCACAGAAAAAGTTTGTCTTTGTAGCTAAAGTGACGCTGAGATGTCACGCAGTAAGACAAAGCCTACTCTGTCCATTTGCTTCTGTAACATCAGCAGCAGGAGTCCATCATGTGACCCTGAAGACCATGTTTCCATAACTCCCACAATTCTTCGCTGACCTGCATTATCACATGTGAGTGAATTTGCTTTTCCAGCAAACTCATTTTTCCCTCCACTGGTTGCAAAAAATGTCTGGCAGGTGAGTGGGATGAGTGAAAGATGAGACCAGGTGAAAGAAATAACCACTGCCAGCACTCAAGCTTTTAAAAAAGCAGTACCTGAAGGTCACAGAGAGGGCTGTAAATCGTTTTTATGCCTTTCAAAGTGCTCTTGTGCAAACCTCTGTGCATTTTTATCAAACACAACAGGATGAAACTTGTTTTCCTTCCTTTTGCAGCCCTAATGCTCAGATTAAGAGCAGATTATCTCTGATAAGAACTCTGACCTCCAGTGACCCTTCTGATAGTTTACATTTAAAACTGAATACCTGTAAAACTGCACCTTTACAGAATATTCCACTGCAAATATAGTTTTACTGAAGGTTTCTGCTCCTCACATTGTGTACATACTTGAATATTTTTTTGCTAAAATATAAAAATATGTAGATTTGGTAGATTTTAAAATAATTGATATTATTGATGTACCATTACTATTAGCATTAAAATTTAATATAGGAAAATATCGGTATCGGTTTTCAGTCTCTCAAAATGTCAAAATATGACAGATCTGAGATGAAGTTTTTGAGAAAGTTTAGTTTATTTGGCACAACTTGTGAGGTAGAAATTTGCCCTGTGTAGTGAACATACGCTGTCCTCACAGCACGTAGCTACGTGTAGCTAGCCAGCTAACAAACGACTAAAACAAAAACGAGACTTTTTACCCACGGCTTGCTTTTCCTGTCTGAAGATCTTTATACATGTTTTATCATCACAGCTGCAATATACAGAAAAATAAAAAATGCATTACTAACCAATACACATGTTAGCGTCACGCTTAGGGAGAATGAGATTCAGCTGCTGTAGAAGAGAAAATATACATGGCACTTTTCCTATAACAAACTGAAGTAGTTGTCATTTTGTACATAAATGTTTAAAATGTAAGCATGATAGGAGATATGTGATGTTAGAAATCTAAAATGTTTTAGTTTTTTTTATGTTGTTATGAGATGTGGACACATCATATATCGGTATTGGTTTATATTGGTATCGGAAATTAAGAGTCAGACAATATCAGTATATCGGATATCGGTAAAAAGCCATTATCAAGCATCCTTAGTTGTAACATTAGCATAAAGAGTGAAACGTAATCTCTATTATTATTATAAAAGAAGTTAAAACTAAAAACACACTAAAAGGGTAAGAGCACTTTTCTGCATTTAGTTTCCATGCCAGAGCTGCAGAAATTTCAAGTTGCTATTGGTGCAAGCATTACTAATTGTCCTGAGTGAGAATTTGCAGCCTTCACAAAAGTATGAATATCTATCTATAATGAGTGGTTCTAATGCTGTGCAGTCTCAATATAAATTTCAGCAGTTAGCATGGAAGGCAACAGTCAACTGCTACAAAAATAACAAAATACTTGTAGAAAGTTGGTGTAAAAACACCATCGATATTTTGGCTTGTAGAGAAATGGTATGATTATTTAAATTCAACATGAGTGGTGACAGTGGCAGAGGAGTTAAGTGCAAGGGTTGCAGGTTCGAGCCCTGCTCAGTTGGTCGCAGTCATTATGTCCTTGGGCAAGACACTTCACCCATTTTGCCTGCTGGTGGTGGTTGAAGGGACCTATGGCACCTGTGGGCAGCTGTGGCTACAATGTAGCTCATCACTACCAGCTAGTGAATGTGTGTACTTGGGTGAATGACTGGTTGTGTTGTAAGGCGCCTTGTGGGGGCTTGTAGAACCCTAGAAGGTGCTATATAAATACAGGCCATTTACCATTTACGAGTGTTTAAGGTATTACTATTTTGTCTAAGAACTAATGAGTCAACAGTGTCACAGTGTGAAACAAGAAACCCTGCAGTCTTTCTAAAACATGTAGTTGTGACTTGAATTTTATACCAGCAACCATTGATAATCGGTGGAAACCAGTAAGTACCAGGATAACACTTGACATCACACTGCTGCATTTGTATTGCAGAGGTCTAATAGTGTGCGATGGGAGATGTGTAATAAGAGCACTGGATCGATCAAAGCCAACTGGCTGATACACTAATCAGATGTTGTAAAGACAGCTGTAACAGAATAACGGTTTATCATTCAAAGCAGCCAGCACCCACCGTTTGTTGTGAAATAGTGAATGAGGTGCTTTTCATGTTGATATTGTGATGAAATCCTTATCTGAAGATCTTTAGATCAAAGCAAGATTAAGTTGAAATATGGTGCTCCTTCGTTCAATTATCTAAGATTTTTGCAGAAATTGTGAGATCGTTAAGTGTTGAACAGAAGTACAGCTGGGTATCAATTTTATAAATAACAAGAAAATGCAAAGAAAAAGGACCCTAGAATTCAGCCTTGGGGCACTCCTGTAGCATGGATAAGTTGTTGCCTTATTAGTTGGGAAAAAAGAAACAGCTAAAATAATGAAATGTAAAAGTAACAGCATTATGGTTGTGGTCTACAATCCAGACTGGGCCATTAAACCCTCAAGGGTTTTCTGCAAATATACATTCATACAATAATTAACTCTTTTTATGGGAGCACTGGTCAAGAATACAAACACGTGCCTCTAAGTATGTAGAGGCAGTGCAACCACAAGCAGTCTTTGTCAAGCACTGGGTCATGGGGCCTAGGGCCACCCTTCATCTTGAAACATGACACGGGGGGGGGGCTACACCAAGGAAGATAAAAAGTCCTTGTTTGCAAGACATCCATCAACTTAACTCGAGTTTGTGTGTTTAGGAAATTCATGCAAGCGACATTTTGCGGTTATCCTGTTTATTGAACCATCTTGATATGACAGTTTTACAGGAAGTTTTCAAAATTTAACAAGTTATCATGTTAGATAAGTCTTCAAACTCTCCTTATCTGTTCATTATGATCAACATGGATTATATTAGGGGGGTTCTGTCTTCAGCTTTGCAGACACTTTAGTGACTTTGAATCAAATTATCCAAATTTATTCATGAAAAGTGAAAACCTGATTTAGCAAATGTTATTATGATATTTGCATTCATTTTTGTATTAAATATTCTATTTATGAGCCAATTTATCATTTTCCCCATTTAATTACCAATGGAGTCAATAAGTTCCAGCCAAAAGAAAGTCTGACCTGGCTGACCTCGTGTTTTTTTCTGGTTTATGAATGAGCATAAACCACTGTGGAGCACTTAAAGCCGTCAAACAGGAATAACAGTAAACACTCGTAAGACACATGCACACACTTCTGTTCTGAATACACAAGCAGCCAAGAGGGGCAAACACAAAAGACTGGCACATGAATGCACACCCCTCCTTCACCCACATGCGCTGCACCTGAGCAGTCTACTGGGTCCTCTCTTGTTTGTCTTTAAATCCTGCTCACATTTTGTGGTGTGATGCTGATTGTTGTTTGGCGCCGTGCCAGCGGGGAGTCTTTGTGAGCAACTCCACCACCAGCTCTTAAGGGAGCGAGCCAGACAGATCCTAGACCTGTTAGAGTCAACTTCACCTCTAGAGACGGTCGCTCTATGCAACAAATCAAAGAATAAAAAACGTGTCAAAGAGACAAAGAGTAGAAGAAAAAAAGAGAGAGCAATGGAGTGAAAAGAGGGTGGATTTTCTATTAAAGCATTAAGTGTGGCAGAAGAGCAAAAAATAAAGAGATAAAAGTCATAAATCTGTGTCTATTTGAACCGATACGCTTCTGATGAATGATGATCAGCCTCCAGCGTGCGTCTGAGACAGAGCATGAGCGTGAACGCTTGTCCTCTTTGTGTCTGTCAGGCGTCTGAGACAGACCAGACGTAAGCCTGTCTGCGCTGCTGTAGCACATGCTCTCTTGCCGGCATTCACTCCTCCATTCAAAAAGCAGCATCCTCAGCTGAGTGCGGCGCTTTTCTCTCACAAGCTTGTCTTTTTATGAGCACTCACTTGTGTGCTCAAGAATAAACATTTGTGTCTAAAATGTGGCGACAAAGGAACATTTCCAGTCACAGCAGCACAGTTTGTGTAGAATAAGAGACAGAATAGTTCCTAAAACAAAGAGCCATTCACTGGGAAAAGAAAATCTCCTCACCTTGAAGTTTACTCGACCTGGAAGAGGCCAGTAGTCCAAAGAGGAGCCCCAAGAGAAAAGTCCACATCCTGGACAAAGCGTCTGGCGATGGCTTGGTGAGCAGCTGGGTGTAAAGGTGTGCAACTCTTCTCCTCCTGTCTTCCTTCTACAGTACCAGCAGTGATGGCTGGTGAGTGTGTGTGAGTGAAAGAGAGTAAACGAGTAGGAGAGATAAAAAAAAGGAGAAACCTGGAATTCCTCTGGGTGTCTGATTCAAAAAATGTAGCCCCCAACTTTCTCTATTCTGTGGCTGAGAGATACAGACTCGTGGCACACACGTAGAAGGGGAAGAGTGGTTCATGCAAGCACACACCCTTCTGCCTCTCCCACACTTGCCCCACCTCCCCTACCGCCCCACCTCACACACACACTTTTTCCCCCTCTCGTGCACTTTCTCTCCCTTTTCTTGCCTCTACGGTTGGTGGTGGTGGTGAAGGTGATCCCTCCTTCAGTCTGGTTTCTTGTCTGCCTCCCTCCACCTTTCCTCCTTCAGACCCCCACTTCCCCTCACTCCTGTTTTTGTCGGCAACAGTTTCAGAGCCCATCTGTTCTTTTGTTCAGTACTTCCTCTGCTGTCGAGTCATTTGGTTTTCTCATATCAGCTCCCTTGAGGTCTCAAAGTCAATCTGTGCCACTGACAGAGAAACATCAAGTCCATTTCACAGCCCACATTCTCATCTGCATATGGTTTATCAAATGAAGGCTGCAGAACTTCTTTACTTTGAAATGACAAAAACATTTATTTGTTCTTCTCTTCACTATCAAATATCTCAACAACCACTTCCTGCATGAATCTGCCTCTGTTCTTGTAACGGGTTTAACGTTTCACACCACCAGGTGTTGCATACAGGTGTCTCAGGGAATCCCCTGTGTTCAACAGATCTTTTGTAATTTGTTTTTAATTTCAGGGACAATCCTTCCAATGAGCTGTGAAGATTGGTTGATGACCAGTAATTTTGAAGTCATGGAAATGGTCAGGGACGAGCTCCTGCCTCAAGTGGAGGAGTTTACCTTGGGGTCTTGTTCACGAGTGAAGGAAAGATGGAGCGGGAGATCGATAGGCAGATTGGTGCTGTGTCTGCAGTGATGCAGAAGCTCTTGATTTACCAACCCTCATCTATGGTAGCGAGCTTTGGGTAGTGACCGAAAGAATGAGATCATGGATACAAGCGGCCAAAATGAGTTTTCTCTGCAGGGTGTCTGGGCTCTCCCTTAGAGATAGGGTGAGAAGCTCTTTCATCCGGGACGGACTCAGAGTAGATCTGCTGCTCCTCCACATCAAGAGGAGCCAGTTGAGGTTGCTCAGGTATCTGGTTAGGATGCCTCCTGGACGCCTCCCTGGTGAGGTTTTTCAGGCACGTCCAACCAGAAGGAGACCCAAGGGAAGACTCAGGACACGCTGGAGGGACTATGTTTATGGGCTGGCCAGGGGAACGCCCTGGGATTCTTCCAGAGGAGCTGGCACAAGTGGCTGGGGAGAGGGAAGTCTGGGCCTCCCTGGTTAGGCTGCTGCCCCCGTGACCCGACCCTGGATAAGTGGATGATAATGGATGGATGGATGGATGGATGGATGGATGGATAGGTGGATGAGTGGATGGATGGATGGATGATGGATGGATGGATGGACAGGTGGATGGATGGATGATGGATAGGTGAGGATGGATGATGGATGGATAGATGGATGGATGGACAGGTGGATGGAGGGATGATGGATAGGTGGATGGATGGATGATGGATGGATGGATAGGTGGATGGATGGATGGATGATGGATGGATGGATGGATGATGGATGGATGGATAGGTAGATGGATGGATGGATGATGGATGGATGGATGGATGATGGATGGATGGATAGGTAGATGGATGGATGGATGATGGATGGATGGTGAGGATGGATGATGGATGGATAGATGGATGGATGGACAGGTGGATGGAGGGATGATGGATAGGTGGATGGATGGATGGATGATGGATGGATGGATAGGTAGATGGATGGATGGATGATGGATGGATGGATGATGGATGGATAAAAAGTTTTAAGGAAGATAAAAACAAGCTGAATTTTTCAAACATAAGGTTATGGATGGATGGATGGATGGATGGATGAGTGGATGGATGGATGGATGAGTGGATGGATGGATGGATGGACAGGTGGATGGATGGATGATGGATGGATGGATGATGGATGGAAACAGCACTGATTCTGTGGTTCAACATTTTTATCATAACACTCACCACACTGCATTTGTTTACACAAGGAAGTCCTTGAGTAAACCAAAAGCTTCAGATATTTGCATTAGTGCAGGTTGGGGATAACTACATTACACACATTTAGAAATATTTTGGATGTTTATATGATGCAACGCTGACATTGATACTATTGCAAACATTTTGTGACAAATTGCATCATAAATGAAATCTACAATATCATGGCTTGCCTGCATTTAGGAAGAAGAACCTTCCTTCACCAACAATCCTTATTTATTGATACTGTAGGTTTGCCACCAGCTTATCTATCATCCTGATAAAGAATGGATTAACTTTGCTTTATAGAAACAAATAAAGAGTCATGGAAAAAGGGAAGTTACAAGTGATGCTAATTCTAAAAAAATGAAAAACATTCAAGTCTTGGCAAGAAGTGTTTTGGGGTTTGCAAGAGCCATTTTGACATCAGTTTCATCTTCATGAACATGCTAATAATAATAATAATAATAATAATAATTTCTGCCTATTTTACTGCTGGGACTGGACCTGCTAACTTGAACATGCACACATGATCTAGTCCATAGACTTGTATAAAGCTACACCAGTAGTCTCCACTTTTGCACAAAGGGGATGTGAGGTCAACAATCCAACCAACTCCTTCGTGCACAACCATAGTGATTTGTTAAGTTATCAATTAACTATTTGTGCTGGAACCAGAGACAAAGAGGTAACTGTTCAGCTCTGACTTCAACTTTCCACGGATCCCATGCCATGGATACTATAACTCAAGGAGCTCTGCAATCAGCAGGGAGCATGTGATGTATGTAACATGATTTTCCACGACTGGAAAGAAGCACATGATAATGCATTTTTCAAATCAAACTTTATGAAAACAATTACCAACTGAACTTATTATTTACACAGCTGTGTAGCATGGCAATGAGATAGTAAAAGACAGGTGAAAACACACAAGCAGAAAAATGAGAAACAGTAAAAGGAGATCTTGCAAAAACCAATAGCTATTTATGGAACTATTACACATTTTGTATTCATATGAACTACATTTTGGTAAATGCCATTTTCCCATCACCATCCAATAAAGAATACAATCTAAGAATCAGGTATTTTTTTTTTGTCAATTGTTGATCATCGTGGTCCATTATGTCACATGCAACCAGGACTCTCAACTGTCCAAGTTCTGGTTGGATGTCCAACAATTAAACACCCATAAGGTTCATGGTCTAGTCCAGTTATTCTCAAAGTTGGGGTCTTGATGTGATTTTAAATAAAATTTAAAAAATAAAGGTCTTAATTCATTCATAATCCACATTTTGGAGCTTTTGACCAAGTTACATTGTTATTTCCTCATGAGAAACACCCAAGCTTAATGCATGCATCTTCCTGTCTCAGCTGGTTCTTCCCTTCAGTTGTGGTAAACTATGCTAAGCTAATGGGTTTGTTGCTACCTCATTAGGCTCTGCTCCTCCCCATAGTTAGTCTTGAATTTTTAATCACTCCTCCCCTGGACTGTAAACACTAACACACAGTTTCTCCATGTAGCTAGCAGAGAGTTTAATCTCTACAGTAGTCAAGAAGGGATTTCTTTCATATCTAGTCTGCACTTTAAATAATTACTGAAGCCCAAAAATGTATTTTTCGGCAATCGCTGAGTGGGACATGTTGACGTGAATATGCAGCAAGTGTGATTCAGTGGTCTCCGGGTCTGCAGCTGTGTACTATTGTGGAGGCAGGGTTTCATCGAATCCAAGCTTCTTATTTCCGAGTTAAAGTAATGGCTCACAAAAATAACATAATTCATAAAAAAGACATAACAATAGTGTCAACGGTAATTTTTTATCTTATATTGTGCCTTTCGTTGCTCTCAAAGGTGTTAATTAGAATGATACAGGCCCTTTAAAACAAAATACAATGTATTACATAGATGTCATAGGCTCTATGGATTTAAGTAGTATAAAACAAATAAAGGAGGTTTGTGGTTTAATTATGCCCTTGCTTATTTGTTTATTTTTTGGCAAGGATTCACCGGTAGTTCTTTGGGGTTGGAACATTTTTGCTGCATCAGATACTGAACAGTTTGGGAACCACTGGTCTAGACTTATCACCAGTTACTATGACAAACACTGAGACAAGTGACCTTGGGGTGCCTCCATAAATGAACATTTCAAATATATGATGATTAAATTTAGCCTGGAGTAGCTTCATTTCAGAAATAAGCTGGGGGCTGAGATAATTAGCCTTTTCCAATGACTAAATTCTAGCCAATCTAAAATGCCAAGACTTAGAGAATAGAATAAAACAAGCACATCAAAATGATTCACACCTCCTCCTCTGCAGGAGCAAGTTGCTTCCTGTTTCAGCTGCTCCCATAGTGACACTATAGAAACGACTGACACAAACAAGCAGGTTTACAGCATATGAAACATGCATGCTGTTTTTGGTTCTCTTTTTATCTACCCCCTTAAATGGTGATAGATTAGTGACTTGTTTCATGCAAATTCTAAATGATTAGCAAAGTTGCTTTAATTCCAAAACTAATGCAAGTGTTTTAGAGTGATGCAGCAAGGAATTCGTGATAACACAACAATTAATAAAGTGGTGGAAATTGAATTTAAAAAAAATGTGAAAACGTTCAATGTCACTTCAGGATAATGCTTGCCCGGGGCTCTGACTTCAGGAAATGTTGACACAAGCTTTTGGGCCTCTTGTTGCAAATGGGTTTCTTGTTAAACACCTGAGTCTGAGATTAAAGAGTCAAGCTCATTCAACACTTAAACACTGTCAAATGCATTAACAACTGTCTGTTTAGAAAGTAAAATAAACACGTTCCGCCTTGTCAAACTTGTCTCGATTAAGAGCTTGTGTGAACATGAAACTGGCGTAAGCAAGTCTTATTTCTGCTACAAGTGGTTTTAACCTTTCAGGTGAATGATGCCAATAAACTTAAAAGCATATGGTGAACAGCTGCATCTCAGAACTAAACCCAAATAAGATATTAAGCTAATGAGTCAGCTATTAAGAAAAAGAAAGAACAAAACTTTCCATGATGTTTATACAGCGAGAACACACACATCCACTCTCATCAGACGTCCTTGTGGTTTGGGAGTCCTTGTGGTAATGACCAACTAATGGCTCATCCTCAGCATTCCTCTCCAACAACATACTTTTTCCCTTCAACCAGTGTATTCACTGGAATCGGAGGAGAGGAAATTGCAAGATGTCTGCATAAATCAGCGTGAAATCCCGGCGTTTGTACAGATATGGTATAATGATGACAAATACGCAGGGTGATGGCCACGGGGCCTCTTCTACTTTGAGTTCATTGAGTTGCTTTTGGTTTGAGTGTTTGTCATTTTCATTTTAAGGCAAAATGGTTGGCTGAATTTAAGATTAACAAAGAAAATAAAAGCAGATGGATTATTTTTCTTAAAGATGTGGATTACTCGTTTAATCAATACATTTGCAGTGGTCGCTAGTAGGAATGAATGCCTTGTAAGTCGTACTCTGGGGAAGAAAAGCTCTGGTGCGCCTGTTTCAGAAACTAGAAAATTGCCAGAGTCTGCTGTATGATGTAAGATGGCCGCCGTTTAGCTACGCCCTCGACTCCTGCTTTCGCCATCTAGTGTTTATATACATGTCTATGAGAGGAGAGCTTCAGACGACAAGATTTGGACTCTTATTTCCTGATATTTGGACATCTCGCCTCTGTTTGGCCAACAGCAATGCGACTCTACCACTGACTCCATTTGCTCTGCAACATTTATGTTTTCTCTTCATAAATAACGCAAACCTGGAGGTGTTCTGCTGTGTGGTGGAGTTGCTAATGCTAATGGTTAGCTTCTACTAATTGAGACGTTCTCTGCTGTTTCCTAAACCAACAACAGCCTTCCCCGTCATGAGTCAAGATGGGTGAGTCCATGAATGTTAAGTGACAGCGTGACGTAGATCTGTCAGGATTTTCAAATCCTAGAGTTTCATCGTCTATTTTCTATCAGAAGCTAATGCAGGAGATAGGTGTAGGAGACTATTTTTATGTTCAGCCTGCATGAAAAACTCAGAGTGACATTAATTTTTTTTTTTTTTCAGTGATCCACACCTTTAATACAGTTTGGAATTTTCTGGATAGGCTACAACAGGTTTTTTTAAGTTTGACCATTTTTGTTCCCATTGTTCTGACTCATGCATTTCCTGTACAAAACACAAGGTAACCAGAAGTCTTTATATTGATGCTTCTGTCTGAGCTGGTCTCTGAGGTGATGAGAGGCGTGTTTGGACTGATGCTTACAATTGTCCAAACTCTGCCTCAGTGTCTCGAGCTGAATGAGCCATCCCTGCGTCATGGGAGCATGACTGGATTTTTTCAAAAGGCAGGGCTTTGCAACAACAACAAAGCAAAGGCCTCACTACTGTTCAGGCGCTGGGACAGCAGAGAGAGGGCTTGCTCAACAGAGTGTCTCAGCATGCTGTATACCCAACAGGAATGTACTGTGTCATTCAAACTCTCAATTTGCACGGTGATAGACCTTGAACAATTAGAATAGTTCCTTTTAGTCCTTTAGTAGGTGTAAAGTTTGGTTTCTTTTTTAACTCTTCAATTAAGAAAAATCTAAATACAAAAAAAAAAAACAGAATGATTCAAATTTAGCAGGGGAAAAAATTTCAAAGAAAGCATATTATCGTCTAACTCTAGCATAAGTCAGAAAAAGGAAGGAAGTGGAAATGTGGTAAACTGTATCTAAAGATGACAGAATGGAAAACCCCTAAAAGTCAGGATGGGGCGTGGCGGGGCATGGTGCTGGTAGTGGAGGTGGTGATGGGAGGACCAGAGGAAATCCTGTCAACAACGGCTTAGCAAACTTGAGCGTGAGATAGAGTGATCTGGTGATCATTTGTATAAAGCCTTTTCTCACTGAGAAACATTACACAGAGAAAACTAAGACAGTAAATGACATCACGTTTCCTTTTGTACACAGGCATTCATCAGAAACTTTATTAGCTAGTACCTGGGTAGACCCCGTTTCACTTTCAGAACTGTCTTAACTTTTCCTCTTAACATTTCTCAGAGATTCTCATCCACATTGTCTTGATATGATTACACAGTTGCTGGATTTTTGTCAGCTGCAGCCATAATGTGAATTACCCACTCCTCCACAACTGGAAAGTTTTGGTCTGGATTTAAATCTGGTGAGTGTAGGGGCCTTTGAAGTCCAGAGAACTCATTGTCTGGTTTGAGACACCAGTTTGAGATCATTTGAGCTTTGTAGGGTGGTGCATTATCCTGCTGGAAGTAGCCATCAGAAGAGGGGTTCACTTTGGTCAGAGAAGGAATGGACATGGTCAGCAACAATAATCATGCATCTCCATTCTAATAATTTCCCAACCAACTATAAGACCTCTGACATCGACAAGCCACATAGCTACAGCTCACTGGATGTTTTCTCCTCTTTTGGACCTTCTCTGTAAACCCTAAAGCTGGTTCTACAACCAAATTCCCTATATTCACCATTCTGACACTCTTCACCACTTCTAGGCGCGTACTTATGTTGAGTTGCTGCAATGGAGTTGGCTGATTAGCTATCTGTGGGAACAAGCAAATGAACAAATGTAGGTGACTGATGAGTGTTGATGCATCATTAACAGTTCGGACCTAGAATGTAAACCAACATGTTCCTTGTTGTTGTTGAATAAAGACAGTTTGGGTGGTCAAAAGCAGCATGCCATAAAGTCAAAGCCGTGTGTGACCTACTTTTTATGTAAATTAGAAAGTTGAAAACGGTGAGAGAAAAACTTCTGTTCTGAGAAAGTCTTCCTTAACACGTCATAAGGGGGAGCCACGCCTCCTCAAACCTGCATGTCTCTAGTGTCTGAGGCCTTCTGGGGAAACCAACCAATCAGCAAGCAGCTCATTATCATATTCATGTCCTGGCCGAGTGGGAGGGGTCAGCAGCTCTTTTCACAGCAAGGCTGGTTTAGGGGGTTTAGAATGGCCTGGGCCCAGGGCTCCTGGGACAGATGAAAGCCAAAAGAACATTTCTTATGCTTTTTAGAGGCTCAAAGCTGTTTTAGATTGTTGATTAACTGCATTCTAGCTCCGCTTTAAAGTACTAAACAGTACAGTGGTGGTTAGGGTTTCTGAAGCACATCACTGAAACATCACTTCGCCCAGATAATCGGTCTGTCTATGGTCCCGAGGATAAATCAGAAGGTCAGGGGTGAACGTGCCTTCTTGGTTTTTTGCCCCTAAACCAACTCCTTCTGGAGGTCAAACTGACTCCCATTAGTATTTCAAAGTTAAAGAGCAAATTGCAAGTTAGGGACTCCCATGACCCAATGTTTAGAGAAACATAACAGAAACTCGTTTTAAAAAGTTTTTTGCACATACATAAATTATTTAGGCTTTTAGAGTCATTTTTGTGAGAAAAATGTTTTTTCTGCCAAATCAAGTGATGTCAGAAAAGGGAGTCCTGCTAGCTTAATCCAGAGACAAATATGGATTCTAATGCGGCTCTGACACAGAGGAAACTTTAAACGTTTATAATTATACTTATGGTGTACAAAAAACATAAAAATATGACTCTGCTGCACGTCTCAGAGAGCAGAGACAAGCCAGAGGGAGAAACGATCGGCCAAAGCAGAGAGATTGAGCTGTGATGTGAGGAGAAACAGCGGGGGATCCAGCAGGTGTCTTGGCGAGTTAACGATGTTAGCTTAAACTCGTGTGCTAACATCACAATATTGTACAGATTACTATCATGTAGCAGACAATTTAAATAGTATCGGTCAGTTAATATCACATTAATACTTGACAATAATGAATTAATGAGAGTTTGTCAGCGGTCTCATGTTGGTTAATATCCGTTCGTAACGTAGTTTAGCTCTTTAGAGTGAGAGGGAGAGAGATGCTGCGGTACAAACGGAGGTCCTGCGTGCTGCTGTGAGCTGGTTCCGACCCAAAAACAGCTCGACTGGCTTGCTGGTATTTTTAAGAGCAGCGCATCCTCTCCTGGAAGTCCGCGCAGTGGTTCTGATCTGGTTCTGACCCAGAAACCATCTCAACTGGCCCGCTGAGCGGCGCATCTCTTGTGGTGGTCGGGCGGAGGTTCTGACATGGTTCCGACAATGATCTGAGTTCTAAAAATCCACATTTAATTTTTTAAACTTCGCCGCGGGTTTCTGGAGGCCAGCGTAGACCTCCATGAGTTGGTACCGACACCGATATGGGTTCCAGAAGTCCCGTCTTTCCAGCTGCCCAAAACGCCCCCAGTCACAGAGACAGAGGCTTGTTTTACTTATTTAGAAACCCGTGGACTCGATATCTGCTCAGGCTGGATTGTTTACAGCAGGGGTCCCCAATCCTGGTCCTCAAGGGCCGGTATCCAGCAGGTTTTAGTTGTAACTCTGCTTCAACACACCTGATTTCAATTAGCAAGTGATTAGCAGGCTTCAGCAGAGCTTGATGAGCTGCTGCGCAGGTGATGCAACAACTGAATCAAGTGTGTTTGAGCAGAGAAACCACAAAACCTGCTGGATAGCGGCCCTCCAGGACCAGGATTGGGGACCCCTGGTTTACAGCCTTCACAAAAAATTGTTTATGAAAATTAACACAATCCAAAACTAGTGAACACACACACTGACGAGATAACACGACCTTTCTACCCTAAAACTCTCCACACTTCACACTGAGCTGCAGACAGAAGCTAGCATAGAACTCCCTTAAATTACGTCAGAAGCTAAGATTTAGAAAAAAGAGCGTTTTTAGAATCTTTGCTGAAAAAGGCTAGCCTAGTGAACTAGACCAAATTCTTGCTTTGCAGAGTTTGGTCTAGGCACGCTTCATAGGAACCCTCGCAGCCTGTGGCTGTCCAATCACAGCTCGCTATAGTTTTGGTTGGGCCAATCACAGCGCTCTATATTTTGGGCCAATCATAGCGCGGGAGTAGCCGATGACGTCAGCGCTGCGGCCGCGAACCCAAGCAACATGGCGGCAACTCACGAAACACGTTCGTTTGAAACGGCTTTGTCATCAACATTGGATTATTTAGACTCCAGCGTGCGTAAGTCTGTCTGATATACTTAGCGGCTTCTTATTTTTATCAAACAAAGTAGTGCAATGTCCCAGTACACCTGATATTCACATGTTTTTCATACAAAAACGACAGAAATCATTGATGTTAGATGCCATTAAAGCCTCCCGCTTTTCTGTCGCTGTGATTACGTCACGTTGTTCATCACTCTGATTGGTCCTAGCGCTATCCAATTGCGTGCTGACATTTTGAAAGACAACCGTAGATTCCGCCTCACGACTGAGAGCCATCAATGGTTCGTGGCCAGACTATATATTCACATATATAGGATGGCTTGCCAGGCTAGAAAAAGGCCACTTTTTACTCAAAAATCTGTGCTGTTATGTATTTTTAAATGAAATACCTACAATAAATGTTTAAAATAATATTTTTTGGACAGCATTTTATATGAATTAGAAAAAAAAATTAACCTGCAATTTGCTCTTTAAACTTTTTTGCACCTCCTATTACGTTTTGTTGTGGCCTATTGATTTTAGTATTTTTTTAATTTCTCATAGGGTGCTATTAATTCCATTTTTATTCTGTGTAGCGGTTGATTATTTCTTCTTTTAAAGGAACTAGAGGCAGGATCTTTAAAAAATCTGTAAAAAATGAAACATGTATGTTCATTTTTTCAAAGCTAATGGGTGATGAAGCGTTATAAACCTAAAAGAATGAGGCCACCCATGCATTGTTCCATTTTCTTGAACAGGCTGTTTGCTGCAAAATGCGCTGCAGTTCGGTCACGAATTTCCCGCGCTGCCCTACGGATGTGGCGTCAATTGACACTGCTTGCGCGTTCACGACAGCTTCAAAACAGAAAGAAAATGTGTTCGACACTGCAGATCGGTAGGTGGCACTATTGCACCGTAAGTTGCTTGCCAACCGCCAAACTCCTAAAGAAGAACTGTGGGAATGGATTCTACTGCAACCAGCAAACGACCAAGCGTGGCACAAAGGAAGTTTATTCAGCGGCATCTCGTGAGTCAAAGACCAAATATGGTAAAAGACAAGCAGGGACCTGAATCTATATCGGATACGTGATTGACGAATGGAGGCTGCTTCAACTATATCTGGGACTCAAAAAGGATGCTGCCATGGCTCATTTCCTAGTGAGCAGGTAAGAAACATTATAGGTTGTGTTTAGAGATGATGACAATGATCTGACCTCACCGATGACTCAGAGAGAGCTAGCGTGCAGTAGCATTAGCTGTGATAGTAGCATTAGCTGTGATAGTAGCATTAGCTGTGATCAGGGCTGCAGCGTGGATTGCTTCGCCGCAATATTGTCCGTGAGAGCGGCGGGGAGTTGCCTTTTCAGCGTGAGATATTGGAGGTGTGGCGTGAGAGCGTGTGAAGAGGGTCAGGTAATGGTATTTTTGTGTTTGTGTAACATAGCCGTCTGTGCACGCTCCCGTGCTGGGCTGCGGTTACTCGCAGAGCCGGGCGCGTCGCTCGTGAGCATCGTTTTTTTTTTCCTGCCTCTAGTTCCTTTAAATATTTACTTTAGGCTGCACTTTTATGTTGTTGATTTGTTGTGCTTAGCACTTTGGACTACCTTGATTGGTAGCATGACAAGGCTTTATAAATAAATAAATAAAATGAAAGGCATCAAGCCTGTGCCGGTAGAGTTTCTCCACATCCCCAACATGGAACCAGCTCACCCACGTTTAACCATAATAGGAAGCTTTAAGACTCGTGCAAAATTAAGATGAGGCGTAGGATTATGATCTGTACTACAAATGTCCTTGTTGGTTTTTAGCTACACACTCTCAGCCTCTCAGCGGATTTGCAGCCAGAATTCCAAGAACAAGGAATTCAGGAATTTCTGCCACTTCAGCTATTTGACTAACACCTTTATCAGGCTGTACCACTCAAGGACACGAACAGCGGAGCCACACGCTCATCCTATTTGGTCTCCATAGCAACAGCCTCCATCTCTCCACACCATGCTGCGTGTCCATGAGCCTGACCTGAACGCCTGCTGCCCGAGCCCCAGCCTTATCTTCATGACCCCGCGTATTGCTCACCCAAACCTTGGCGAGAACAAACCAGATTCCTTTCGCCACTCAGCCCTCTTATCCAGCTGTTACATATAACAGGGATTGCTGGGTAGATTGGCAGGCGGCCATCAGAGGAGTAAATGTCACAGTGTGACAGGAAAGCCAAGGAAATGTCAAAATCTATTCTGCTGTATTGGCAGAGCTGATATTTGGAAGGACATTGTCTGGCTGCTCTGTATAAAAGCTCCAGCTCTGATAGCGAACGTGCTATAACAAAATAAGGCTTAATAAGGAAACGTGGTTTCATGACCAAAGCATTTTGTAGTACAAACACGGTGCAATAAATTATTAAGGTTAAAAAAATGAGAAACAAACATTAAATTAACCCAAATGGTATTGAAAATATGAGACAATGTTGTGTGTCAATGCAGTTTAGTAACATCTGCAATCTGAAGCGGGGAAAAAAACACCTACAGGTGCTCTTTATGTTCGTTTCTTGCTGTTTTATGTGCTTTGATGGCAGCACGTACATCAGTTTCACCATCTCAAAGAGACGTTTAAACGTCTGCCTCGGATTTGATTCTAGGTTTATCTGTGAAAAGCAACCCATGTCCTTCCGGCAGATGGTGCATCAGGATGAATACTCATAAAATACAGCAGATGGATCACGAGCAGGCTCGCAGGGCAATGAAACATTCATATTCAGTGAGAAGATGATACCTGGAGATGGAGAGATTAGTTTGACTGATGCTGAAAGGAGGTGATGTGAAACGACCCCCAGTGAGTTAATGTGACTTAGAATCTGACACGCCTCCTTCCTTATAAACACACATAGTGGCATTGATTTGTTAAAATCACAGATATGTAAGGAAATCTATCGTTTAGGGTATTGTTTTTGTATTCTCTCTTCCTTTTTATTGGAGAGGATCTATTTTCCTAGTTAACTACCAGTGTGGATAACATACCAGTATACACACTGTAGGAAATAGCTGGTCTCTGGCAGTTAATGCCATCCCCCATTATTTACCCTAGCCTGTGTCAACGTCTGCCTCAGTGCTGAATCTCAATCTGACTCCGCAGCAACCACAGAACAAAATGTTCTTCCTCCAAAGACCCTGGAAAGTGGTTCAATGTGGAAAGACTTGCAGTAAAAGCAGAACAAACTGGAAAGAATAATTAGTTACTTTCAGGGAACTTTTTTTCCCCCAATGAATAATAATTTTTAATACTAATAGTGCCACTCTGGTACCAGTTACCATTCAGATTATGAATTTAAATGTAGAAAAACCACCAAGTAAGTTATTAAATAAAAAAAAAAAGTTTTTGAAACCAAATCTATGACTATACCCTTATTTTAAAATCTATGTGAGTACATGTACAGGATGATTTTTAATTAATTTAATTCAAAAGGAAATATATATGTATATATATATATATATATATATATATATATATATATATATATATATATATATATATATATATATAGGGATGTAAGAAAATATCGATATGGCAAAATATCGTGATATTTTTTCCTGCAATATATCGATATTCAAAAGCCATGTATCGAATTTTTGGAAGAATTTACATGTAAACATTTGCGTTTTTTTTCTTTAGGTGCAATTCAAACGCTGACTGCTAGTTGGCAGCAGTGTGCAATGGGTTTTGTTTCCACTATTGAAATGTAAATCCCTCTATTATGGTTCAGATACCTCATGTTAAACATGTTACGTATCAGTTTGGACTGTTTATTGAATTTTCCTACAATGAATTCAGTCTAAAAACATCGCTAATATTGTCTGGCTGAATGTATCGCAATACATCGTGATATATCGTATCGTCGCCCCAGTATCGTGATACGTATCGTATCGCCAGAATTTTACCAATACACATCCCTAGTATATGTATATATATATATATATATATATTAGGGGTGGGAATTTAACACATTAATCATGATTTATTAATTAGAAAATAACACATTATTAAAAATTTACGCATTTAACCCTTTGGGCCCGAGGGTCCCCCAATTGGGGAATGTTAAAGTTTAGCAGCAAAATACATGCCTGAAATGTCAATATCGTCGAGCTGCACCTCTTAAAAAAAAGTCTAAACCTTGGCTAAAAGACCATGCAAACCTTTTTTTATGTGCTGCAAAAACAACTAAAACTAAAAACACTCAAACGAGTGATCGAAAATCCCTCTAACCCATAACACTGTGCATCTTAATTTTTAATTTCAAAAATAGCTTTGGGGCAAATTTTCTTGGAACGATTATATTGCGATTAATCAAGATTAATTAATTACAAAGTCTGTAATTAATTATGTTAAAATTTCTAATCGAGTCCCACCCCTAACACACACACACACACACACAATCAATACCATACAAATTAGAATGAAAAGGGGCAGAAGGAAGAATTATCTTCTATTTCTCCCAAGAAAAGACTCAAAATCTTATTTTTTTGTCTCCCTCTAAGCTCTAAAAATGAAACGATAGCTTATTTTCTTGTGCGTAGAACATGTTCTGCCAGACCGGTGCTGATGCACATATTAACCAACAGCTGCTCTGATTGTACTTACAGCAATGATAAACATCTGCTAGCAGAGTCTGACCTGTCCATTCAGCCAAGCAAATTATCCTAATTGGCCTCCATGTGATTATTTAATGTGTCTAGGCTCCAATGAAAGAAAAATGGACCAAAGCACCATATGATTCTCTTGTTATGTGCGCTACTTTGTTTAAAAAAAAAGGTCTTAGTGAAACATGTGATAGTTGAATAGTGTTTTATTGGCCTTTGACACCAAAATATACAATAAATGTATTTAAATATGGGTTTTAAGGACAGAGCTGATGACTGTTTAAATAATGAGAACACAAACAGCTATTGGTGCTAATTAATAATGTGACTTTCTTTGCCACAGATGTTCAGAAATAAATAATTGACAGATATACATTATGGGTTTCAACCATTTAGATGTTTGTAATAACGGGGCTTAAAATACAACCAGATTAACCCGTTTGTATTGATAATTCTAGTGTGGCAGATAAACCACTGGTTTTATGGTATTTGGGACATACAGCATCCTCTAATACTCCAGCAGAGATTTACTCCATTAAAACATGGTGAGAATCAGTCCCAAACAGAGCTCTTTTAGGAGCTCTTTGCCTGTGAAAACATGTTCTTTTATTTTATTTTTCCAAACCTAACTTTATCTTTCCAATTTCCATCACAATTGATATCTTTCTTATTCAGGCAAGGGCCATGCGTTGTGGTTGTTCCAGGTTGGCACGGAATTTATCAAGAAAGCGAGAGGCTAATTCGTCATCCACTAGCCGCCCGTCGCTGGACAATGTAACTGTCATCAGCTGCTGGGTGCGCAGGGTCTGGTCATCTTCATTCAGTCGCAGCTCAGTCCTGGAGGTCCCAACGGCGAGGATGCACGCCTGAGGGGGATTGATCACGGCGCTGAAGCCGCTGATTCCAAACATCCCGAGATTCGATATACTGTCGGGAAAGAGAAATGAGACTAGGCATTTGTTGGATCATCTGTAAAGTAAAACTGGATGAACTAAACTTGACTGTAATGATGTAAAAAGTAGTTTTTACGTTACTATAAGTAGCAGTCAAGTTTAAGACAGCATGACCAAACTCTTTAGACGTCTACATTAAGTAAGTCTGACCAGAGGGCACTCTGCTGTTTGCATTAATGAGAGTTTTTGCCCAGAGGAAGAAACCAAATGAACAGAAGAAGAGTGGCCACATCTCTCCTCAGCAGAATAAAGAGGACTGCGTCTCCGTAGAGAATCACTGATCCCACATGACACAGAAACCCCATTTGTGTGTAAATGACACCATTATTTCTAATGAGCTGCTTTTGTTAAAAAATAAAAGCCTCCCTTTCAATCTTTTTGCATTAGATCTCACAGTAGCTAATAGGCCGTGCTGCCCAAAACCACAATAAGACCAAGTCCACAGAAAATGTGACTCATACAGAAAGCAACAGGAGACTGGAATTAGGTCATATGAGATTTAATTTATGATGGCTATTTATTAATTTTATGATGTCAATGTTATGAAGTTGGAAAGGAACATTTAAAGTAACACTAAATAGTTTTTGAAACTTTAAACTAGAGCTTTAACATTGATCTCCGTGATTGTTGGTTTAGAAACTTGACGAGTTTCACATTTGGCACCACTCTGCAGCCCTCTGCTGACCAAAAACTGCACTTGATAGTTTTGTGGAGCAGGTAGGTGTTCTAGGGGGCGCTCTTATACCTGAATTAAAGCTGTTAGCTAACCGCTAGCAGTTAGCATTTTTAGTTCGCCCATCGTCAATTAAAAGCACAAGAAGAAGAAAAAAAAGAAGTTTGCTTTTTCTGTTGGCATCTTGGTGAAGCTTAGAAGTAATTGTAACAGAGTAATGTCTTTGGAGGTGAAGCAAAGAGCTAAAACCGTAGTTAACATCGACTCAGCCTACACTAGTTTGAGGGAGCTAAAGGACGCTACAAAATCACGAACTGATGGTGACCTGGCTTTGTTGCTACTGGACTTGTAAGTAATAATTTGTGGATATTTTTGCTTCGTGGTTTATTTTAGTATTAGTTGGCTCATGTTAGTGCTAGCTACAGCAGGCTGCAGCAGGGTTGTTTATGACAGTTGTAATTAGGGCTGGGCGATATGGCAAAAATTTCATATCCCGATATAGCTCATTTTATATACTGAAAACGATATACATAACGATATAGCATTGTTTCTTTTAATTAAATTCATAGTTAATATAAAATTGCAAGTGTTTGCACCAACTCACCAAACCCACGTTTCTCAACTGTGTAGATTGGAACCATGTCTTTGCAGATGTGCTTGGCAACTACAGTAGTGATCTCCTTCCATCTGCGGGAGCTGTGGTCATATGGTGTGCCACGGCTAAACGCCTGTTGCAGCGTCTGTGTCTGGAGTTTGTTATGAGCGCTTACGCTACCACTCGACGCTGCTTTTATGGCTTTTGCTTGTTGACTCTCTCTGTATTCTTTTTCGTGGTTCTTGCGCAGCTGATAAAATAAATTTGTAGTGTTGGAGTCTGTTGTTGGCACCGGGAACCGGCAAACTTTACAAACAACTGCTTTCTGGTTCGCGTCAGCCTTCCTACACCCAAACCACATCCAACCAACAGAAGTTGACCCTCTTTTAGGTACAAGCTCCTCCGTTTGGGTTGGCAGGTCATCCTGTTGAAAATTACCCTGGTCTGAACCGCGTCCGCTACCGTCCTCCTCCATGTTTGTTCATGCATGGCTAGCGGGGCGCGCCGCGCGTGCATGGACATGCCGTAAGGCATCATGACGTAAAATACTGCCGTAAAACGCCGAATCGTGGTGTAAAAGAGAGCTTCATATTAAACGATAGACGTTTTCTATCGTACAGACGAAACATTTCGTCATATCGCCCAGCCCTAGTTGTAATTCCACTTTCAACCAGTAGGAGCAGGAAACCTCTCTGTGTTACTTTAAAAGAGTCAGTGGTAATTCTTTGCAAAAGAAAAAAAACTTTCAAAGGTTCAACAGAATTTCTTAATCACATCTTTTTAATGATCTTTAAAACGTGGATTAAACTTACCTGAATGAGCCTCCCTGGTACTCTTCAGGAAGAAGTTTACCATCTCGAGCCTTCTGGGCCAGGGTCTAAGAAAAGATTTCAGGTTTTAGACAGGAAACCAGATACAGCTCATAAACACAAGCTAGAACAAAGGTCAATCAATGAGATTTACATCAAAATGTTTTTAGAAGACATTAAGCCAATTAAATTCAGTGCTGATTGCTGACTACTCAGTGCTCAAATCTCAAATAAATATTTTTTTATTAATTTGCTGTAAAAAAAACAATGAAATTAAAAGACTAGCACTTGAATGCACTATGTTGCTTTTAGTTAACTAATAATCACATCAATAATAATTCATAGCTAAATATAGATATTCATCCAATAGTTGTGACACAATCTCAGGCAAATTAAACTGTGTACAAAGCCATTGTTTAAAATTCAGAACCTCTGGGCCACAGGGATCGGTTTTTCAAAATCATGTTGAAGAAAACGAATAAATGTCCCACAGCAAATGCCTATATTACTGGAAACAATCAGACTGTGCACCGCTAAAATGAAGAAAGGGAATTGACAACACCCAGAGGGGAAGATGAGACATCTGGTGAGAAAAACACATTACTTCAGCCAGCTTCCATGAATGCTTGCTTTTTTCTGCAGACTGAGTGACACGCTTGAAGGGAACACAGACTGATTACGAGCTCAAAACAAAAAAGGGGATTTGCACAAAACTCTGGTGCACCAAACTGTATCAAAGATTTTATATATATATTAGGGATGCACCGATACCTGTATCGGTATCGGGTATCGGCCTCGATACCACATTTTCTAAAGTACTCATACTCGTTAAAAGTCCTTCGATACCGGGGACCGATACCACGGTCTGAGAAATGTCTGTTTGAGCGGCGTGTAAGGGGTTAATCACAGGCGCCGAGTGCCCGCCCCCAAGGCCCCAGCTGCAGTTCAGAGCAGGGAGAAGTTTTCATTTTAAATAAATGTTCTTAATTCCAAACGAGTACTCGGTATCGGTGAGTACTGAAATGCAAGTACTCGTACTCGTAATCGTTTTCCAAAAAAGTGGTATCGGTGCATCCCTAATATATATATATATATACATACTAGGGTTGTCAAAATTAGCTTGTTTTTAATGCGTTAATGCAAAGCCCCCTTAACGGCATAAATTTTTTTAACGAGCGATTAACGCGCAGGCTTCTGTAGTTTTGTTTTGGCCCTCCTCGCGTTCCATAGTCTGACGTAAATAAGAAGCAGGAACAAGCCATTGGCCAGCGGCCAATTTCCTTTGAATCACATGTGTAAAATGTATTAAAGCCTCAAGTAAATTTCTTTTTAGATTTCCACGGCTGGATTTTTAAGATAAAAACAGTGTTTTTAAATCGCGCGGGGACCTACGCCTACCAGGCTTTCAGTATTAGCGTAAAGCCGGCGATGACGTAACCGCTCAGAAAGCGAGTGTAAACAGTTTGTAGAAAGTGACCCGCAGCTCGGTATTTTTCTCTGGATTACGACGAGGCGGATAACCGGAGGAGTTCAACCGAACATAATCGGTGGCGAAACGGAGGAGGAGGGAACAGTTTGTTTACTTTTATTGAGTATTTATTCCTGTGTTCGAAGCGCTGCAACCAACCGGGACCTCTCAGCTGAGGTCTCAGCTGATGAGATGGCGTCATCATTCTGTCCCGATATAATTCAATAATCTACAGAAAAATAAAAAATATGTGCTGCCCGTTTTGCTGCTGGAAAAAATCTGGGAAAAATGAATCGATAGCTTACCAGAATAACTGTGTGTGTGTGTG
>SSNS01000241.1:452160-462996 GCA_006937985.1 Aphyosemion australe | reverse complement strand
AAAAAAAAAAAACAGAAGTGTTGCCTTATATTTTTGTTAAAAATAATAAGATATATTTAAAATGTGCTAAACAGGCAGAGTCCTAGTTCTTTATCACACTCCTCCCTTTGTCCTTGTTTTAGTACCACATGTGTTGATTTTGTGATTCCTTATGGTGGAACCATATAAGGTGTTATTGTGTGGGAGGTAATGCCTAATTACACTTTTGAATATTTTTTTCTGAGGAGGATACTGGACTGTATTTATCATGTTTGTTTGGTACAGTTATAATAAACATATTTTCTTAAAAAAGTATATTTGTTCACTCCATAGTTGAAATAAGAAAAATTTGAATAAGAAAAAAAATTGCGATTAATCGTGAGTTAACTATGGACACTCATGCAATTAATCGCAATTCAAAAATTTAATCGATTGACAGCCCTAATATATATACACACACACACACCGTGGAGGAAATAATTATTTGACCCCTCGCTGATTTTGTAAGTTTGTCCAATGACAAAGAAATGAAAATGTCTTTCCCATGTTGGAGAGTTTGGAGTCTGCTTGACTGATTGATTCTCTGTCTTTTATACAGGTGACTAGTTGAGACATGTGTCTTTAATGAGGGTGACTAATTGAGTAGGAGTGTCTAACCACTCTGTGGGAGCCAGAACTCTTAATGGTTGGTAGGGGTTCAAATACTTATTTCACTCAATGAAATGCAATTTAAAGTTATTTTTTGAATTTTCCTTTTGCTATCTGTCACTGTTAAAATAAACCTACCATTATAATTATATTATTCTGAGACTTTTCATTTCTTTGTTATTGGACTAACTTACAAAATCAGCGAGGGGTCAAATAACTATTTTCTCCACTGTATATAAATATAGTTCCACACAGGAGCCAAAACTATAAGTACTATACAGGATCGTTTTTCCTTTAGGTTTAATAGTTCCTTCTTTATCTCCTTCATCTGTACCTTAGCATTGGCCGAGATCTCCTGCACTCCTTTGTTTGCAGCATCCCTGATGATGGGAGTGATGAGGCCTCTGTCGGTTGCCACGGCAACAGAGATGTGAATTGAGTCGAGGGCATAGGGTCTATCATCAGACCAGGTCACATTCACTTCTGGCATTTCCTAGACAAAAAAAAGGTTTAAATGCAGCTTAGGGTCATGGTGTAACGTGTGCTCTTTTGAAAAAATGTATTCTAACAAAAAATGTGCTTAGAGAGGGTTCAAGGAAATTAAGATTCTGAAGTTTTCACCTAGCCTCCAGAGTCTCAAGATACTGATCTGATAAAAATCTGATGGAATATCTGTGTATGACTTTTAATCCACAAACCACAGCTCATAAATGGCCAGTTAATAATTGCAACAGACGTTTCAGGACACCTCTGGTGTTTTTTTCAATGACCTGAGGGAGTTCATGCAGAAAACTTACTGAATAGGGAAAACAAAGTTATAATAACATGGTCGATCTGTTCATTGTTGATTATTTTGGTAGGAATCAGCCAGTTTGATAGAAGCTGTTTAAGCATGTCCATTAGGTATTTAACGAAGATTACAACAATGCATGCTTGACCAAAACTTCAGTTACAATCAAAGAAATAGAAAACAGTCGATTTACTTACTTTAAGTGTAACAGCAGCTGCTTTGATAATGAAATCATTAACAGAAACTTTGATCTCATCTGGAAAAAAAAAGAAAAAATAATCTGTAAGCCTGATTTAAGATCTGATATGAATAAACACGTTCAGCAGAGCTTAGTTTGATGATAAAGGAAGGATGTGTTCGTTCTGAAAAAAGATTTCTGAGTCAGATTTAAACTTTCTTAGAAATAAAAGACACCTTTTGATTGGCTAAGAGAAAGAGACGATCAAAAACCTGCAGGAAAAGCCATGGAGAGTTTTAGGAGACAAAGCCTCAAGATTAAATAATGATAAAAAAAAAGAATACTTTAGCTTCTGATTATTTGAAAATAAATTCACAAGGAGGAGCAAACTGCATTACTAGAACCAACCTGTTCTCATATTTCATAAGACTTGGGCACCAGAATGTGCTCTGTTTCTCTGAGCGGACCAGGCTGGTTTGGACCGGCAGCTGCCTGCCACCTTTTTCTAGTGACCAACATGGCACAACCAGACAGTTATGAGTGCTGTGAGCGGGATGATTAATGAACTAACCGTGAAATTGCTCTGCTCCTGAACAATGAGGAGCCACAAAAACAACCGGGCAAGAGAATCCCTCAGTACACACACGGCCTCGGTAATAGGTCTGGAATGACCGTCCCGTTTCCTCCGTCACGGACACACAGCCCACAGAGATTTACGGTTTGTTCGACACAGAGACAAACGTGGGCCAAATAAAGCCACTTATCAGTTAAACTAAACGTTTAAAAATAGGCAGCTGACCACACTGCTCTGCTGCTACAGCACCCAGGTCAAAAAGGTCAAGAAGAATTCGACTTGGTGAAGGAAAACGGTGAACGCTGAATGTCGTAACACATGAACAGTGTTCCTGTTTTCTAGTTGTGGTTTTAACCCGCCTTCACTTTCAACACACACATCCTGATGTCTATTGTGAAACATGCATTTTGCGACACAACTGTTGTTAGAAATGACTATTTTCTCTATTTACAAAACTAGACAAACCCAGTTCCCTTGGCTGATCGTGTCCATTTAATTAACATTTTGATTTTTGATTGGACTGGACGTGCACTTCAAGTAGTTTTGACATCAGTTTTTGTCTCAAGGTTGTTATAAATGTCATAAATGTCAATGACATTTGTTGTAGGGCTGCTGACTTGATCACTGACTGAATTAATGGTTATAGTATACCTCTTTCCTGTTGAAGCTGACCAAACAGTCAGCATAAATAGATGCATTTCTACATAACGACACTAAAAAGTGCAAGTGTCTGTCTGACTGTAACAATTATAAATAGCCTTTAAGGGAAAACACACAAGTCTAGACAGCAAAGCTTATGTCACCCCTGAATTTAAAGTGGTTTCTGTTTGGTCTGTGAGATCTAACAAAGCTACAACATAAACAACAAAGTCTTTTTTTTATTTCAAATAACCACCTATACCTAAAGAAGGGACGATGATATCCTAAAGAAACTTTCAATCCACTTTGAAGATGCAAATCGAACTTCAGGCCATTAAAAGTCTGTTGAAAAGTGGAAAAAAGTGCAAATCTTCACAAGAAGCTTGTTCAAAGCATAACGAGGAACTTGCAACAGTTCCTCTTTGGATCTAGACCCTGTCAGTGATAATTCAGTTGTTTTTCAGTGTTTTTGCCACAGATGACTCGGTGGCGACGAGAAGGTTATGTGGTAACATTCCATCTTTATGTGGAACTCTGTCAGAAAATTTGAACGCTACCATGTCTGATGGAAAAGTGTCGTTTTGAGCCAGAGGAAAATAAAATGCATAAATGGAAAGGCTGACTTTTAAATATTACTGTAACACATTTAACGGAGGTAACATGGATGAGAAGAAATGCATGTTTTTATGTAGGCCTCGTTACCTTTGGCTAGATCCTTGCGGAGCTGCATAACAGCGGCCATGTCACAGTCAATAGAAGCATATGAGTGTGGGATCGTAGTCTTTGATTGGAGCAGTCTTTGGGCAATCACTCGGCGAACATTTGAAGCTGGAATCTCTGTGAAAGTTCCCTGAAGAGGATGAGTCAAGGAATTTGGAGATGAATAATTGAACAAGGTGAACATTTTGAAAGTAGCAGCAAAGAAAAATGAAAATAATAATAAGTGTTTGGCTTTAATTACTTAAAAATATTCTGTTATAGTAAAAATGCTTTGCACAGTAAATAGTTAATATAAAGGTTGAGATTGCTCACTGGTGCTCCAGATTTTCCTGGCACAGAGACAGGAGGTATGTTGGGTCTGCTGCTCGGAGGTGCAGGAGGAGGAGCTGCTGGTGTGGGGGCAGCACGTGTGACGGGAACTGGGCCTGCTGGTGCGACTGTGGCTGGTGCTGCTTTGGGAGCGGGGGACTTCTTTAGAAGATTCAGGGCATCTCTGATAAAATAAAACACAAACATACATGAGACACTCAGGAGGAATACAATTTGCTCATTTTCAAGGTTTGTTTAGCAAGAAAAGCTAACTTAACCATTTTTATTTAGTGCCCTCATTTATTTAGCTTTCACCATTATAAATACACTCTCTGGGTTATTACCGGCTGAACTGAATCACCTGCTCCCAAAGGGCTGGAAGAAAGCAGGCTGCTTGCATCATGCAGAAAGGTAACTTGAGGTTATCTGCAAGTGTCATGAGAATCATACTGTGCTCACAACCACGCCAACAGGTGCTGCAGCATCAGGGGACTAGCTCGTTGGTTTTTGTGAGAATCATTTTTGTGTCCTTCCCACCCGTGGACACCTACTGAACCATTAAGATGCTTCAATAAGTGTTAGAAGATTTATTTTTGACAATGTTAATGCTTCTCCACAGGTGTCAAAAATAGGATTATTTATTTAAAATTACAAATAGGAGTAAAAATTTTAAATCCACAAAATGCATGCCACTGATGTTGGTCTGAATAGCATTAGAGATGGGCAGGACAAGTCTCAGGTGCTTGAATCTCTGTGGTTCCAGTTCAGTGCACGGTGGTCCACCTACCCATATGCATCATTCTTTTGTTCGGACCAGCTGCCTCTGATCTTACCCTGCAGCTATGAACAGTCTGAGGCCCACGTTTTGGTTCTCCTTGTCCTTGTTTGAGCTCCCTTTTTTTATTCTTTCTAAGCACACAAGCTCCTCCTTTCCCCCCACAAATTCAAATATTTGTTTGTGAACACACAGAGGCAACTTGGAAAGCCCCTAATAACCTGGCAGTGTCCAATGACAGCTCATTTCCATCAAATCAGGAATAGAAGTGAAGTAAAATGGCAAATACACACATTTATGTTGTGAAAGTGATGTAAGCAAGCAGACACTGATCTCTTTTGCGCAGCTGGTTCCGTCGCTCCCCTACTGACAGCTAAGGCAAAGGAGCTTCTGAAAGAGCGGGAGAGGGTGACTGGAATATTAAAAAGGGGCCGAGGCATCGCTCACATGCAGAAATTCTACAAAAGAATTGCTGTTGTGTGAAGACACACACTTTGTCTATTCTTCCACAAAAAATGGGCTGACAACTGAAAATGGTCTGAACTGCCTCCACCTGTGAAGAGTGTACAGGGGGCAAGACATGAGGCAAAGAAAAACACAAAAGTGGGTTTTTGTGTCGTTTGTTGAGTGACGAGACATTAAATGCACCAAGTAGTGATTATGGTACACTGCCTGCCAAGAAAAAAAAGGATTGAAGGATCAGGATCAGCGTTTAGGGGTAGGAAATAATAACAGGGCAGCTAACCTCTTGAACATACTAAATGACCAGTTTTCTGCCATTAAGTACATTTTTTTATTTTATTGTTTTTATGTATTTTTTAAATAACAGTGATAAAATTCTAAAAAAAAAAGAGTAGTTAAGAGAGCATAAAATATTAATTTTACATCTAGTAAGGCCCCAATAGGTCCCAATCTTAGCTCCATTGAGAGTCCTTGTGTCTGCGGATGGATGGATGGATGGATGGATGGATGGATGGATGGATGGATGGATGGATGGATGGATGGATGGATGGATGGATGGATGGATGGATGGAGGGGGGGGGGGGGGTGGGGTGGATGAAACACACAACATTGTCATGAGGAATAAAAAAAAAAAGTGGTTTGAGATACTGTGTGTGACATTATTCCCCTACACATCCTTTCCCAACACAAATACTAAACAGCATATGGTCTGTGTTTCCATGGTCACCAGTGGGTCCTGGAGACTGGGTTGCTATGGCAACAGAAGTTCTTTAATGAGATTCCCCAGCAGGCTGTTTGGGTGAGTAACAAGAACATTCAATCAGTCCCCGAGTGACAGCAGGTTCTTATTAGAGTTGTGTGTGTTTGCAGCTTCCTGCTAGAGGATTTCATACCGGGCTAAAAAACTTTCCCTTTACAGCATTTCTCACTTTTTGGGTCGCACTGATCTTTCAGCTACTTGAGGACTAGTTGAACTGTTGTTGTGATGGCCTATTATAAGAATCAATACCAAGAAATTAGCATTTATTTTTAAGCAAACAGCGTACACTTCACCTCCTGTGTAAACAACAACAAATGCTAAAAGTCTCAACAAAAACAAAAAAAAAACTACAACTGTAAAATATATTTCTTAGTCAGTATGCTTTGATTTATGCAGGGTTTTAAGTGTGATGGTAATGCAACGGTCCTGAGAGGGCACAAAAATGAATCAGTTTTCAAGAACCTTAGTAGAGAGATGAGGTTCATCAGATTTGGATGCTAGCTAGTTTCTAGCTAGCTCACTTTTAGATCACTTGTGAAATAACAGATATAACAGAGGATTCACTTAAGCTAGCCATTTCCACCACATACGCTAAACATTATTTTAAGTTACAAAACTTACTTCCATAATGAGCATGGTTTTCTGTTAAACCATTAAAACACTTACTCTTTAGTGATAAGTCCCCTTGGTCCAGTGGGCGTGGCCAGTTTGGGGTCAACACCATGGGTATCCAGAATGTGCCTAGCTGCTGGACTCAGACGTAACCTGAGAAAAGAAGAAAGCTGGGGTATTACATAATTTAGCAGGAAAAACCAAACAAATGCAGTAGCTTTAAATATTGTGATGCTCTTTCCAGAAATTAAATTGAAAACACAAGGCTTTCTCTAACAGTTCTAATTTAGTACCACTGACTCAGCAGTCTGGGAAAAGAGCCATTTCATTCCTTCTGTTTTAGTCAGCATCATTACCCTGAGAAGGGTTTTATGTGTCAAGCTGAGAGCTTAAAAACACTGGAATGTTGATTAGGATCTATACATTTGTTTTTAAATCTTGACTGTTGGGTACAATGTGTTGAGTCACTTTTCAAAGGTAACAGGAAAACAAAGTGTGATCTGTGTACGTGTGCGTGTCTCTGTCTGCTCTGGCTTCTCAAATCCCCAGTGAGTCATGGCAGATGGCTGCTCACACTGATCCAGGTTCTGTTGGAGGTTTCTTCCTGTTAAAGGGGAGTTTTCCTCTCCACTATCGCTACATGCTTAGTATGAGGATTGCTGTAAAGTCTCCGACACAAGTCAGTGACTCGATGCAATCTGCTGGGTTTCCATACATAGGAAACTGAACTAATTGGCATAATGAACTGAACTCAATTGACACGTTTACTTTGAGATGACTCTTGTGATTTGGCACAATATAAAGAAACTGAATTGAATTGAAACTGAATTATTCACTGGGATATGTGGTGGCAGAAACACAGCATGGTTACATAATGAATAAAAGGAGATTCCAAACACATTATTTGTGCATTGTCAAGCCTTACAAATGTCATCTCATTTCTGACCTATAAAAGTTAAATTTATTTCTGTAAATGTATGTGCACAGCCACTGCCACCCAGAGGCTGTGACCTGAGAATTCTGTCCTCTATTAAGGTCTCTGTTTGATTAAAACCATTGTAAACTCGATCATTTTGACAGGTTTTGTGTAAACACCCAATAAGTGACACTTACGCTGCTGAACTGGGAGGAGGACTTGAAGGGAGAGCGGCTGGAGGCACCACAGAGGCCGTGCCTGAAGGGGTAGTAGGCGGTGCTGCAGATGGAAGTGCAGCATCTGGAGGCGGGATCTCAACCTGCTTCCAGTCCTGCCCTTCCTCCACCATGAGGGCAATAAGCGTGCCAAGGGGCACGCTGCGACTGCCCTCTTCCATCTGTAAAGAGTCAGCAATGCACTCTTCAGTTCCATGGAAAAGTGATTCAGTTCTTGAGTAACTGGGAAATTTCTGAAAATGAACAATTTTGTGTGTGTGTGTGTGTGTGTGTGTGTGTGTGTGTGATGGTGATTCACTAACAACGTGTGCATTTGTGGTTATAGAAGCAGGTGTCTTTGGGTGTCAGTCCGTGCACCTTTCAGTGGAAGCTTACAGCTGTGCTTTGTCATGAAGTAGTCCCAAGTCTAAAATGGCACCTGTGATTCCTTTGTGTTACTTATTATTTTCACTTGCAGTCTGTGTGATTATTGTAGTCACCAAGCAGAATTAGGATCACTATCGAGTCATTTTAATGATTTTTTTTCCACACACAAGGCTAGCTGTTACCATTCACTTACATTGTTTTATGCTAAGCTAAAGGAGTGATTGGGCTGGTTACAAATAGTTTTTCGTACTTATCTAACTCTAATGGGGAATATGGCAACAGACAAAAATTTTCCTTTGGGGTGGAATTTCCCTTTAAAAGTAAAGTGATGCCATTTGACAAACCAGTTTCCAGTGAATCAAGAACTGGAAACCTTGCATAATGAAACTACTCAACAACAAAACTGTCATTATTTCATTTTTCACTGTGGAAAAACTCAATGGCACTTGAATAGCTAAAGCACTGCATGTGTTGCAATGCTTTTCTACACTATCGACCTTTCATTCTCTACCTTGTTACGCAGTAATTCAAATCCAATACAAGCTTTTCACTGGTCTCCCAGTGAAAAGCTTGTATTGGATTTGCAGTGTGTTGTTTTGTGCAGGTGCCGTTCCTCAAATACAGATCAATATAATTGCAACACTGGGTCCAACAAAGTGTTAGCACAGCTGCATTCTGTCACTTTCATTAGGCAGCCTATCCAGTTTGGTTCAAAACAACGAAGACAAGAACAAGCTGTTGTATCAATCCATCAACATGACGCCATTACTGGTCCAGTAAACACATCAATACCTGCAGCTGACAAAGAAATGTGTAACGTTTATAAAAAGACAACTAAACCTGTGTGCATAAATAACAAATTTTATATTTTTTTTCAGGCTTGCAAAATGAAAAGCAGAGCTCCAAAAGTCAACCCCATCAAACTGGAAAGAACATGAACACCTGAGCTACATGTCTGCTATTTCTGGTGTTTTCGTACAGAGTGAACTTCACCTTCACCCTGCAGCATCAGAGATCGCTAACATTAGTTTTGAAAAAAATAAGCTCACACAACAACAATAAACACTTTATGACAACATTTTAATGGTAATATTACAACATAACCAAGTTAGAACAGTAAATCTCCCCATTTCTCTAAAGATAACAGTTAACTTCATTCAGTATGAGCACACGTTATTTTGTGCACCTGTGTGCATTCTGCCTGGTTTCCATGTCTGGCATCTCTAAAGCACCTGTCTTGGTCATCGGAGGGTGATGGATGTGGGTGTCCTTCTGTAGATTTCCACAGAGATCCCTCACAGAACCCTCAAACGGATTTGTTCATAACGGAGAACAGATGCAATACGTTTCCCGGTGTGTTTATGTGCAAACCAAAAAGAAAGCTGCTGTGTTTTCTTCCTCATTATCAAATGTCACAATAAATAAAACGCTTTACAAAATCACAACAACCTGAAATCAATGTGAATGGAATTGTATTGAATGGTTTATAAACAAAAACATGTTAAATATGTGCAGAGATTAATGTATTTGTGTAGTTTCTTGATTATGAAAGATCATTAACGGATTTTACAATGGTAAGCCAATGCGTCATTTACTCGATTATGGAAAGCCACTGTATTATTTAAGGTAGGGCAGGCAATTATATAATTTCACAAATAACAGATGAATGCTCAGTGTGCTTTTATTATGGTAGGCCATTTTATTGTACAATTTAAGAATTATAGGCAATTTTATCATTAAATCAAAGTATGTTGGGCCATTGCATCACGTATTTTACCTAAAGAAAAACTTAAATAAACTGTTAAGAAACATCTGTTGTTAAAAACAGAAAAATAGGTAGCCTGATAGGTTAATGCTGTCAAAATTGTAAATAACACCACTTCTCCAGCTTATCTTTAAAAGTGTCCATTTATTGTTTTGTTAAAATTTTAAACTTTGACTAAAATCAAGACTGCTTTACAAAAATGTGCTCCTCATGTTTGAAATGCTTCTAAGGGTATTTCTTAACTCAGACACATTCCTTTTTCTGGGTGATGTGAAACATTTGCTGACATTAACTTTAGCTGAGCAATTTCAGAGTTATTTGTTATGAATTATTATGCAGCATATATATCATTTGCATAATGGGCAGCACCAAAGACTACAGTGCAGAGATGCTGGACTCAATGCTGCCATCAAATGGTTGTAGAGAACATGCAAAAAGGGGTAAGTGCAAACTGTCTTCACCTTAAAATGGTTTTAGTGGTTAAAACAATCTGACAACAAAGCTTTCACTTATACTCACTGAGGGTTGGCAGTCTAAGAAAAAGGAACCAGCACCAAAACTCTCATCAGTGGGAGCATGATAAACTACAATTTTCTCTGTACAGCAAATTTATAGTGATTTGCAAATGAGGTGAGTTTAAAAGTAGAGAAAAGGAAAATAAATAAGCTCATTTTTTTACAGTGTGCAATTACACATGTAATTACATGTTTCAACATTTTTGATGAATTTTTTTAATAAAAAGAAAGAGAAAATTCCAGCTATGTGTCACAATAACTTATAGCAAGTTTACTCCTGACAGCAATTTGCATTAGAGATTGATATTGATTTTTCAATTGCTGATACCAATGGGATATGTGGAGGTCATGGTCAGCTGATGGTCAATATGTGCTGCCGAAATTTTGGACCAATTTTTATGGCAGAGATCTAGAAGTTTTTAGACTTATTTGAGCGTTAAAATGTCACTAATAAGCCTGGTAAATAATTAGTGTAAATATTCGCTGTTCTCTTGCACCTGAAAAGCACACTGAATTGTTTCTATGTTTGAGGTGTGCTTTATAAATAAAGCTGCCTTGCCGAAAAATAAATGTCATTTGACAAGTTTTAGAG
>SSNS01000241.1:434333-452109 GCA_006937985.1 Aphyosemion australe | reverse complement strand
CATTTATTAAGCAAATGTGCCTGACTTTTATCGCTTCTCCTGAAGAAAAATATGCCGATATATGAATGAATGGTAAATATCGACCTGGTATATTGGCCAACTGATAATATTAATAATACTATTATTATTATTATTATTATTATTATTATTATTATTATTATTAATAATAATAATGATATTGATTTATATAGCGCTTTTCTAGGCACTGAAAACCCTTTCCATTATTCACGCACTCACACCTTCAAACACTGCCAGTGATGGTAAGCTACTAGGTAGCCACAGCTGCCATTCGTGCATCGGCTCCTCTGACCACCACCAACACAGGCAAGTTGGGTGAAGTGTCTTGCCCAAGGACACAACAGCAGAGCACACATGGAGGAAGCTGGAATTGATCACACAATCCTCCGATCTATTCCTCTGCTGCCCCTGATACACCGATATACTGGTCTATCCTTAGTTAGCATCCCTTTGACAATTAAGTAGTTGAATCCAATGGCATCTATGACAACAGGATTGTCTCGGGTAAAGCAACATCAGATTATTTTCAATTCAAAGCAGGATGTGCACAAAGAGCTTAAAGCAGAAAGTTTTATCTTAGAGGGCACCATCTAGAGGCGGAAAAATGTATTGCACCTAGAGCCCCTCTACCTACTTCCGTGACTACTGCTGGAAGCAACCAGTCATTTGTGAACGCGAGCCTGTAGCTGGGCAACAGAGCTAAACACATTGATTTATTCTTTTTCAGCAGCTAGCTCAGCCTCCTCTTCCTGTCTTTTGCATTGCCAAACGGCCTCAAAAATCAGTGAAATTTTCAGATGATTTATTAAATTAACTGGGTGCTAAGGGTTTAAACTGAGTAGCTGAATCACTTGGTATGTTCGGATGAAAATGCCAGGGGGAAACTGTTAAACACCCTGATCGATCCATCCAACAACTATCTCATGCTGCTTCTCTCACGGCTTTTAATTAATTCCCCTTCAATTTTATTCACTCTGTAACCTGAACAGTGCACAGATGAATGTGTGAACACATACAAACAATGTGCATCTATAAATCTAATCTGTCATTTCGTCAGGTCTGTGATTTATTATACCCCTGACATATTTTCAGATTAAAGTCCATGGGTCAGGGATGAAGTGAAGCACCAAGAACAAATACAAATCAGTAATCAGTCATCGTGATGCTATTATACTTCCCACCAACCGCAGGATCTGTAACCTGCTCTCCTACACTCAAACACTAGAGAAGGAAACTGAGCCACAGAAGCGCTTAACCCCTTAAAAAAACTCTCCCTCTGGAGAATAAGTCAAGGAATTTGGCCAGAGGCAAGTAATTATAGTAGCCTCTAATTTAGAAATGTGCTGAGTGCAGTAGTAAAACGTAACACTACCACGAAGGACTAATGTACTCTTATCCAGACATTTACAACCACTTTAAAATTCTCAAAATCTGTGAAATTATGTCAACATTTGCTGGTTTTCCTATTAATAATGTACACTTTCAGTATCGCAGCAAGAAACAAAGAGCTTGGGGTTTATCTAATGCAAGCCATCGTTCTTTGCCAGCCAAAGCCCCTACCCCCAATTCTTAGCTGGTTGCTATGGAAACTAGTACCTCATCCCCTTGGTAGCCAAGACAAGGATGGAGTAAGAGAATGTGAAATAATGGCAGTCAGCAGAGTGAAGGCATAAAAGATTGATAGGCCAGTAGTTAAGTGAGCTTCACAGGTAAATGACGATGTACTGAGGTGTGCATTTGTGATGCGCTGGTACGAGTGGGTGTGTATCATTATCAGGTCCGATCTAACATGACCAGAAAACAGAATGGATGCCTGGATGCGGCACTTTCTATGAAATGATGCAGTGGGTTACACAAAAGATTTTGCTGTCTCTGAGTATTTTGCTAAATCTACAAGAAAAATATGATTTTGGTCTCCTCAGACGTCACATTTTCTCCCAAAATTTTCATCTTTCAGTTCAGAGAGACAATTTCAGAACAGGACAAAGTGTGTGTTAGTGTCTCTGTGCGAGCTCACCAATATCTTTGCCAGGATCCCATCATCATTGGATTCCATGGTAACCACAGCCTTGTCAGTCTCAATCTCACAAAGGGCATCTCCTGCTGCCACGACCTCACCTGCAAAAGACCAGAGACGCGTCCGATAACTTCTTCAACTCACATTAACACTCATTTGGCATTTGCAAAGCCAAATAACACACACGTTTTTATTACCAAAGGGTCTCTGACCTTCGCTAAAGTGCACATGAATCATTTGTGCTGTGACTGGAATGCAAGAATAATAATCAATGTTGGCATTTTCAGCTGCTCTTTATAAGAGCTTCGTACACACTTAGAGCTTAAAAAAATCCATGGATGTGAGAATGATTCCACATCCACTCTGACTCAACAGTTTTGGGGAACATTTAAGTCAAGTGCCGTGTTTGCATTTATTTAATGAGAAAACAAATGAGAGCATGATATGCAATATCTGTTTAGCCTTTGAGAAATTCAGTAAAGTCCCAGTATTTCATTTAAAAGTTTGAATAGCATCCTGAATAGTCAGTATGTTTAACAGCTATTTTCACCAAACACCGAATGACTGAATCCTCATGACATCATGTTAGAAATAATGTATAGTGTAGGATTAAGATTAGAGTTATTAAAATTAGATTAGGTCACATTTCATTTAGTTTATAAAGCTCCTGGGTATGCCTTAAAGATTAGTCGCACAAAATTATAGTACTGGTCAGCTGATATTTACTGTTTTTTATACATAGGCTGATATTTGTTCTTAGTGAAGCCGATTTAAAGTCAGGCACATCCTCGGGCAACCTGGTACTGTTGCAGTCTTTAATTTAAATGTATTTTTACGTTCACTAATAACATCTGCATAATACATACTCTAAATTTACTTTATTTAGGTGTCTGACTTTAACACTGAGCAGTGCACAAAGTTAAGATTTAACACTGTTAAATTCAGAGTTCAAACACTGATTCAGCTTCAGATGTTTGTGCATCAACTGATGTTATTAGTGACATTTTAGCATGAAAATAAGGTAGAAAATGTCTAGATATCGGCCATGGAAATGAATCCATAAAATCGGCAGTACATATTGGCCAACGGCTTACCATGTGTCCTACATATTGGCATCAGTATCGGCAATAGAAAAACCAATATCGGTCGACCTCTAGTACTAGGGCTAAACAAATGTAGAAAAAAGTCATAATGGTGTTTGTTTGGGTCAATATTTAAATGATTATTTTTAAACCATTAGTCTGCTAGCTACCCTTCTTCTGCCATTCTTACTTGAAAACACAGCAAGACACTTTTAGCAAAGGAGTGGAAGTAAGAGCCTCCATGCAAATCAGAATGTGACCAAACAATTTTACTTCTTTGTCCATTCCATGGTTTTAGTGATTGATTTAAAAGCTTACAAAAGTAAAAGGTTACAAAGTTTACTGGAAGCTTCACAAATCAAGGCTGTTTTGATGTTCTCACTTAGCCTAGATGTCTACACCGCCAGTTGCAGAAGCAAAATGATTTTGCTCTGCACGTCAGTCTAGCCACGCTCCATAGGAACCTCGGCAGCCCCAGCCAGTCTGGTGGCTGGCCAATCACAGCACTCTATCAGTTTGGTGGGCGGGATGTTACTGAAACTAAATGGGGACGGCTTGTTTGAAACGGATTTGGCATCAAGTTTGGACTATTTAGACGTGGGCTTTTCTTTGAGTCAAGAGCAGATAAGAGGTACCTAACTTTATTTAGAAAAAGGATGTATTTGCATCTTCTTCGACAGAGTATGGCGGACTGTCCAGTTGACTGACATCCGTATCAGTGAGTATGTCACGTTGTTTGTTGTCCAATAGCATGTGGAGACCATTTGAAAGACAACCATAGATCCCACTCCACGACTGAAAGCCGTCAATGGGTCGTGGCCAGACTAGATATATTCACATTTATAGGATGGCATGCCAGACTAATTCTCACTGTGTTATGTTTACCATTTCATAAATATGTTTTTACCCATATACAAATGAAATGTGTATTTTAAATGAACTTGCACATCCTTACATTATACTTGTGGTTGGAAACACAAGAAGCACATGTTTTGATGCATCCTTTTTCTCATGATTCTCACACAATTATACACCTCAAGCTACAGAAACACATGGCAACACAACTTGCAGTCAATGAGAGTTCATCGTGCTGCCTCATGATAAGAGCACTACCAGGATGGGCAGAGCTGCTAAGCAGTGATAGTGATTTCTTGAGCTAATTAGCCAACAAGGCCCTCGGGTGCGCTACAGCTCAAGTCTCTGTCTTACAAAGCAATGAGTTGTCATTAAGTTATTGATTTGTCCTGATGTTGGTCTGTAAATATGGGAGGATAAGAAAAGTGGAGCTTTGGATTCAGTTTTATTCAAATAGAAGCTGTTTGAGTCATGACTACATTATATTTATGTATCATTTACTAATGTATAATGTGGGTATTTAACAAGAGAAAAAAATGTCATGAATGTAGTCAAGTTTTCTGGAAAAGCCAATGCAATGTTCATAATCTTAAAAGATTCATCACAAAAACACCTTAATCAAGAAACCCTTGATTAAACTCATATCACATTTACCTTCCTTTTTCAGCCATTTGACTATGTTTCCCTCCTCCATGGTGGGAGACAGAGCTGGCATTTGTACTTTGAGTGGGCTGACACCTAGAGGATGAGAGAAGAAAAAAAAAAATATTAAAAAACAAGATCAATAGTGATCAAAATAAAAAACTGTATTTCTCAGGGCCAGTCATTGCAAACCCTTGATCGTAGTTAGTGACTGTCAAACAAGTTAATCAGTTAGGAGACTATGAGAAAGGATGTGTAAGTGTGTTTTCTAATATCTATAACCCATAAAGAGATGTGTCCCACTATCCAACATGTTAAATGAAAAAAAAACCTACTGTCCCACTGTTGATGCTCATCCCAGGTAAACAATAAATTACAGAAGATATATATTTTTAAATTGACAATGAAATTGTTCCTACGTGGTTTTGATTTAAATGAAAGGTCAGAAGTCTCTTCTGCTTGCTTGTTTGGAGTTAAAAGGGTATGTGCTGCCATCTGCTGGACACTTAAAGCATTACTTTTTTATACCTAAAGATTGCGATTTTTATCTGAATTTTGTTAAGCTGCAAGTCTTTTGCATGTCTATTATTATGTCTTCAAGCCAACATGTTGCTTTAATTACCATTAATTGCAATTCCAAAAATATACATTTAGCAAAAAATTTACAGGAGCTAAAACTCGTCGCCACAATTTATGTTGTCGTCTTGTTTCCTTTAGTGCAGATATTTCAATTTTTGCGAAGCTTGGCTTTAAATTATTTTAGATATAATTCAACTCCTTCATACTTTTTAAACCAGGTGAGCCAATCCGGAATCTTTTTCAACAACGATACGTTTTAATACCACACAACTAAACGCATCACATTTAAATATATCTGGGCGTAGCAAACGTCAGGTCAAGGAGAGCTGTTCTCCTTTTATTAGCCTGTTTATAAGCCAACACTCACCAAACATCCATGGTGACTGAAATAAGTGTCTCACACGATCCTGCGAAGGGTGTTTAAGCCAAAAACGTTTGTTAAAATGAAATAATTTGAGGCCAGATAAAATTCCTTGACGACCCAGACGCAAGGAGACCGCCATGTTTTTCTCCTCCGTCGCGAGAGGTGCCCACACAAGTGCCTGTCCATAAAGCAGCGAAAAGGCAGAATAGAGCTTGTTTTTGTTTATTGAAATCCATCTTTGTGAAATTATAAAGTTTATAAAAGGTTCAAAGATATTTAAAAAAGTAACACATCCCTTTTGGCAAGAAAACAATATTACAAATTGCATTTTATTTTTTAATTAAAAAGGCAAAAGTCTACCTAAATCGGACCTGTTTAGGGCTTGAACATTTGAATAAACTTTATTGATACAACAAATTTTACACAACAATAAAGGGTTAGAAAATAGACTGGTGTTGATATTATTCATAGGATAGATAAGTAAATATAAATAAATATAAATGAACAAGTAGCTTCAAATGTGTGTGATAATTATTAATAATTAATAATTATCGCATAAATTATTACTTATTTATGAGATTTAATTATTTTAAAACAAAGCAAGACAGCTTTATTTATATTTCATACACAGAGGCAATTCAATGTGCAAATAGAATAGAATAGAATATCCCTTTATTGTCCGCAGAGGAGACATTTTGTGTCACAGCAGCAACCACATTCACAACAAGAGCAAAGAAAAACAAAAATAAATAAGAATAAGGAATAAAAAGCTATACAGTGAATTAAAAAACATAATAAACATAATTACAGTAAATACTTTAAAAAGAATCAATGCAATTTACAAATAAAGATATATATCATGAAAAAACAAGCAGATTATTGGAGTAATCAATGGAGAAATGTGCAAATGAGAAATGATTGAGTGCATATAGAATTTAAACAGAACTGTGCCAATAACAAAAGCAGCAGGGAGGCAAAAAACCTTTACTGGGATTGTTGGGAACAGTGGTGGTTGTAAATCCTAACTGCTGCAGGGCCTGAGAGGAAGGACCTACTGCAACGTTCCTTCATGCCCCTAGGATGCAGCAGTCTGTGGAGCTCTCCAGCCCCACAACAGCATCATGCATGCAGTGGGAGGCATTGTTTAACAGTGATGCTATTAATGCTAGAGTCCTTCTGTCTCCCATCTCATGTGCTGGATCAAGGGGACATCCTAAGACAGAGCTGGCCTTTTTAATGAGCTTATCCAATCTCTGTCTCTCAGCCACAGATAAGACGTAAAATGTAAGAATGTAAAAATTCTTTCATGTCATTGTGTGTACACATACCAAAATTTTGTTGGCAGCTCTCAGCTTGCAGACACACATTTCTAGAAGATAAAAACAATATAGTGGATAACCATCTAATTCTAATAGTCTGTGCAAACAATGGATAAAAAATTGAATAATCGCACTGATCAACCTACTATTTATAAAATTGCACTTTGGTTTTGCAAAGTTTCATAAATGAGGCCCTAGGTCGTGGAGTCTGAAGGTAAGGCCACAGTTTAGTAAACACAAGTAAACCAGTACATTTTTTTTTAGCATTTTGATTAATTTTAGTGAAAAAATTAAATTACCTTTATACAGATTGAGATTAGAGGAAGAGGTGTGCAGGAAAGCATCTGCAGTTACTGGAAACATCACTGTCAGAAGGTGGTCAAACTGGTTTTTGAATCCGAGACTTAACAGAACTGTGGATCTTTAGATCGATTCACGCAGATAAAAGACTGGTTTCCAGCTTATGCACCATAAACATTTTTAAATAAAAACTGTGAGGAAAAAATGGACATAGATAAGAGAACACAGAGGTGTTTTTGTGAAAATCTTACTAGACATGTGGTTCGAAAGGAAAAAAAGTGGGTCAATAAAAATGTTGGTAACACTTTAAAATAAGGGTCCCTTTATTCAAGTTACTTAGTGCATTATTAAGCATTAGTAAACTATTCAATAAAGTATTAACAACTGCTAATATTAATGTTAATATTAAGTAATGCATTACTAAGCAGACACACCTCCCCCAGCCCTTTGTCCTAACCTTAATGACACTCAATAGTTAACAATATCGGGAATGTTAATAAAGGGATCCTTTGTTTATTAATGCTTAATAATGCACTAACATTAATACAGGGACCCTTATTGTAAAGTGTTACTAAAAGTTTCCTTTCTTTTTTCATTATAAGCTATCGGGTAGCATAAGAGTCGTTACTTACCTCAAACCAATCAACAACACAGACCCAGGCACGCTCTGCCACCAGGCCCTCATGTCACAGGAGAAAGTTGACAGCTACTCAGAATCAACAGCTGGTTGACAGAACCAGTGCCAAAAACCGTAGGACCAAACCAACCAGTGAAGAAAGTACGACTCAGCATCATGTACAAGGTTGATAGTCCCATCCATGTTCTTCATATGCCTAAGAACTTTGGCTCAAAGGGAAACGTTCTGGATTGAGACAAATTTCCTCTCAATGAGGAGCTGGACTTTTCAGAGGCACATGTGTCTATAGGTTTGTTTTGTTTTTTATTAGATTATGTGAAGATTTTAGGTTGACCTGTGATATGATTTTATTTTTCTGATCATTGTTGGTTTTTGGGTATAGTCTGATTTCTCTCATTGACACTGATTTGTTGTTTTGATGTTGGTTCCTGATCACAAGACTGGACGTTCCCTGTTTAGGGACACCTGTGTGATTTTATGTCACTTCGTTTGTGCCTTAGACCCTCTTTCCCCCTTCCTTAACTCTCATTGGATAATTCCCAAGATCCTGAAATGCACCTGTACATGTCTCTAAACCGTTTTCTCACTGACACGCTCACCCTTATCTTTTTCAGTCTTTTTCAGAAAGGAGCAGTCATCAGCCAGTGGCACGCAGACTAAATGACAAGAATAAATATAGAAACGACAAAGAAATTTGAGATTTATTATCAAAGTGCTGAAAGACTATAGAAAATTAAATGGCTTTATAAAACACCCATGATTTAACCTTTTTGTCAAAAAATATACCACAAATATGTGAAAGAAAATGTTTTGACAAAAACAGGAAGCAAGAAAAGATAATGATGTATTTATTTATTTATTTATTTATTTATTTATTTATTTATTTATTTATTTATTTATTTATTTATTACTGCAAAATGAAACAAAAAAGCAAACAAAAAAATGTTTTTCAGGTATTTTGAATTTGGGAGTAGATTTATCTTGATCTTTGTGAAAGTTTCAAACAAATGTTGTTATTCAGATTTTCTTAGATTTAATGGAGCTTATAGGTTTGTTTTTGCAAGCAGATTATAAATATGAGCAAATTCTTTTACAATTACTGTGGTAAGATTAAATGACTTTTACCACAAGCTGGAACTTCATATTGCTACTGTGTTGCATGAAGACCCTCACCTGCAAAATCTCCATTGCTGAGATATTTGCTGCCCTCTGCTGGGAAGAATAACAAAGGACCCGAGTATGTTATAGTTCATAAAACAGATAATATCTCATGCAATAATTTTCTTTTTGCATTAAGTGCATGCATTTTTATGTATATTCTCAGCAGATTTTTATTCAGTGAATTAAAATAGAGCTGTGAAACGTCATAATGAAACATGACAGTTTTATTTATTATATTTTATTGTTGTGTTTTTTTATATTTGAAGATTAAAAAAATAAATAACAATAAAGAAAAAAAAACAATCAGAATAAAAATTTTAACTGTAACATTGTGTCCAGCTAAACAATTAATAGATTGTATTTTTTTTTTTTTGGCAGAGCATATCAGTTTAAAAAAATAAAAAAAAATATAAATGCTTTTTTGAAACTGATTTGAATATAGGTCATGGGAATATTGATGACGATGGAACAAGTGCTTTCAGGTGAGAACAGAAAAAAAGCATTTTTATGTAACATTCCACACTAAATGTAAGTCCATTAATTCAGTTTCAATTCAGTTTATTTATATAGCGCCAAATCACGACAAGAGTCGCCTCGAAGGCATTTCACAAAGTAAACATTCCTATGGACTCTATGCACGCTCCAACTTCCGCATTCCACATAAGACCGCACTCCAATGTCCGGCCGCCATTGTGGTCAGCGAAGCTGTGACATGGCTGAGAGTTTGGAGTTCACCCGGTGCTTCCTGGAGGTTAATTGCTTATGGCTTTTTGGTTGGACGTGTTACTGGTAGAGGTTTTTTAAAAAAAATCGAGAGAACCACTTTTTTCTTTTTTTCATCTAAACAAAGAGAAAATTTGCCTTACGTCTCTGATTGTAACTTTTGGTAAGTCCAGTAAGCACCGGGTGAACTCCAAACTCTTAGTCATGTCACAGCTTCACCGACGACTTATGACAACCGGAAATAGGAGTGCGGTCTTATGTGGAATGCGGAGGTTGGAGCGTGCATAGAGCCCATACAGTATAGTTCATTAAGCCAGACAGTAAAAGAGTTTCCTATATAAAGAACCCATCAGATTGCATCAAGTCACTGACTAACGTCAGTGTCTTTTCAACAATCCTCATACTAAGCAAGCATGTAGCGACAGTGGAGAGGAAAAATCAACAAAAAGTTGTAAAGTCAAATATTAACAAGTATATTAACTCTTTCTAAATTTTCTGTTGAAACAAGAAACACTTAGCACCTTTTAAATGTAACACACCCTGCTGCTTCAGTTGGTGCGTGGGTGCGTTGTACACACATAGATGTGTGTTGATGAGCGACGACAGATAAGGAGAATAAACTTTAATTAGAAAAAAAAACAAGCAAGAACCTGTTGTGGCATTCTTCAACAGCCAAAGGACACATCTTAGAATTATGTCAAATACTTCCTCGTGCTTTAGGGCAAGATATGCGGAAAACAGCTTGTAAACAATGCAAAGGTGTTTTTAATTTAGGTTGTAGGTGAAGAGCTCCAACATGGTCCGATCCTTTCATAAAAATACCAGAACGCACACAGCTCTAATCTGTCCGACTCACTGTTTGGACTGAATGCCTAGCAGGTTTATTTGAGCGTGAACAGACAACGATAAGGGCTCCCGATAAGATGGGATACAATAGCTCCACTGAGCAGGCTTAACAGATACAAAATCCCATCTGTTATCACTCGCTTGTTCTTCCTCCAGCATGGATCTGATTGAATTAATGTCATCTCCTAAATGATAAAACAAATCCTGTTCATTCAAATCAGAAAATGATTCTCTGACAGTAACACATGAGGCCACTCAGCTTTAAAAACCTGACAACAGCAACTATTGTTTTTGCTGTTTAGAGTGAAAAAATACCAACAGATCGTGTTCCACGTTGCTTTGTCTTTTTCCCCAAAACGAGACACACGGAGTAATTACTTCTTCTCAAGCACACGTTTGTTTTCTCCCCCAGATTGATTACAACCGGTTTGGGTGCATAACCTCGATGCCTGCTGCAGATGCCCATAGACCAAGCCTTGTTGCTCCATAGACATGTTGTGCTGGTTCAACCGTGCGATCTCTCACTCAGAAGCAGTTCTTGAGAACCATAAAAAAAAAAAAAAAAGTCGCAGACCTGTTTGAATCACGCTTTTGCAGCTGAGTGCATCAAAGAGCCTGATTTGAATGGGATCTTATCAGGATTAAACATTCTCACACACTAGGAGTATGTAAAGCAAGGGTTCGTGTTTGCAGTGGTCTGTTAGGGAAATGAAGCTAGATCAGTCCGGATTATTTGCGTTGAACTGTCCATTTCTATTTTAATTAGTTACTCAGGTAACATGCTCCTCTATAAAACAGTGGATATTTCTCTGTGCCATTCATAATTATTTTATCTGACAATAAATTGGTTTTAATTTGGTTTAAACCTCAATCAGAAATATGAATTTTCTATAATAAATCAAGTGTTTTAATGCAGGTTATTTGAACGTCGTCTCACAATAGTCATTTCAAACCCCATTTTCAGTCAAAATAAGTCAACATAACTTCCATTTATTATTCATTTTTTTCTAAATTTGAAAGAAAAAGTTCATAAAAACCTGAATAAATGGAGCTTTGGGGAGCTGCTTCATAAAAATCATGGAAACAAAACAATGAGACATCATAGATAGGCACTTGAAACTGGCTGCTTATTTCTTCAAAAGCTCCAACATTAAATAATAAATTTGTAAGAAGTCATCTCTAGACCTGGCTCTGCCAGAAAACGAAACCATAATTGTGAACATTGTAATAATCACTGTAACATTAGCTACGTTTACATGGGCATGAGTAATTGGACTAAATTTTATTCCGATTGAGAGAGGTGGTTTTGTCCGATCATCATTCCGATTGACGTCCATGTATATACCCATTCGGATCGTTGGAGTGAAATACACCCACTGCGCATGTGTGCAACTTCAGCGTGACGTCTTTCCGCCTTTGCAGACGCTCAGGACAAGTAGAAACATGGCAGGATGTAAACAGAAGTGGTTTTTACTGGAAACACTACGGGAGCTCAATATTATTGAACGTCTCGATGGCCGAAAGGCTAGAAATGCCGAGTTCTACACTCAAGTGCATCTAAAGATGCAAGAAGCGGGAATTCACATTGACCAAATCAAAAACCGCTGGAAAAGTTTGAAAGCGGCGTATTACAAGGCAAAAACTCAAAATAGCAAAAGAGGTATGGATAAGATGGCATTTGTTTACAATTTTTTTTCCTGGAAAGACAACTCTATACATGCTCAACCTATTTATTCTGAGTGAATGCTTGGTGCATGCATACTCACGGCATGATCGGATCATTTCAGTTAGCGTCAACAGAGATTTGGGATTTCCGATCAGCAAGATTTGAATTGGATAGGAGAAATTTGGTGCATGTAAACATAGCTAATCTTAACGTTTTATTCTGATGTCTTTTCTGGATGTAGGTTTGATTTCAATTCATTAATCAACTGCAAAAGCTCATTTGTCGTTTACAGACTTGAATGTCCATGTGGCTGTTTCTATAGAGGGAGAACCGAGCGCATGCACTCAAAACTGCTATTCCTCTATGGCAGTGCACTATACAGAAACACACCATGGAAGCTGTAATTCCCTCAACATTTCAGGTATTTTAGCATATTACAGACACATTCAGATGAGGAGACAAACTAAAGAAACTCCTACAAAGAGAATCATTCTGGATTTATACACTAAAAGCTTCATGACACCCAGGTTTGAATGGGGAAATTGATTTCTCTCCATTTTTGTAGCTTTTGTAAACTTGAAACCTCAGCACAGACAAAATTGTAAGGACCCCTTGCAATCTTGTGCAATCTTTTAACTGTTTTCATCCTCCTGAGTGCCCCAAAGAACACCTGAGATATTTACAATCGTTTCACACCCTAGAAGCTGCATGTTTGCTGTTTTTAACAATAAGATAATCAGCAGCAATCACGAGAATAAACTGGCTCCAGTTACTCTCCGCTGAGTCATCAGTGGAAAAATGACAAAACTATATTAAGAAGCTTTCCTTTAAGGAAGTTTTGTTTTTTTTTTCTTTCAGAAATCCCATCAGCTCTATTTATAGATGACTCGTGTTTAACTCTGAGTATCGGGGCTTTACATGAAACTTCCTCCTATCCACATTATTAATATTACTAGATTGGTGAAAGACTAACAGCGGAGTGGGGACGATAAATCCGACTCACTGGGTGAATTTTAAAGCCGGCAGCAAAGATAATGACACAGTGTCGAGTCAATGAATGTCACTCTATGTAAAAAAGGGTCACACAAGCCAGATAACTTGGAGTGAAGATTGTGCATAAATTTGCTTGTGAACATGAGGAGAGGGGGGGTCACTGACACCGCCTTTATCTCTGGGGCCAATCAAGGCACAGTCATTTGTCAGCTGTCTGCAGGAACCTGCTTGGGCACGCTGTGGCAAACAATTAACTGTGTGGCATTTCCCAGTGTCGTGATAAAACGGCAGCATCCAGCAGGATCTATAAGTACAGGCTTGTAGCAGATCCAAGACTGTAACAGTGGAAAAGTCTGAAGGATGCTTGAGGGCAAAAATACCTTTTGGTTTGATTAATCAGCTGATCTGAGGTCAGATTTCTAATCCAGAATGCCTAATCGTACAGCGATTTCTTAAGAGTGACCTTCAGTAAATTAAAAACAAGTACAAGCTTTTATTTATATCAAAGTTTGACAGATATTTGCACACTTTCTTTACAGTTCAGTGAATGCAAAGCATAAAATAAGACAAAATAAACTTTTACTTGCCGGCAAATATCAATATTTTAACTTGCTGCGCTTATGGGGTGTTCTTTAATGTTTTTGCATTTTTATCTTCATTCAGGGATCAAACATTCTTCCCAAAGGACACTTCACAGTATCAGTATCAAAACACTTAGCTCATGTTTGTCGCGTGTGCTTCGACTGCTAAATCAACACGTGTTCCATCGGGACAAAGGAAGAACAACTGGGCTTTTATATGAAACAGATGTTACCAGCATGTCTGTTTCATTGAGCTCTTCAGCTAAATGTTTGATGAGTTAGAAATAGGATCGCAGCGCAGTCTTAATACAAAGACGGATGTAAAAGCAAAAGTAAACAGAAAAGCCAAACACTTGTGAAGAGTTCAAACACATCTAAATGGAAGATAAATGAAATCCAACAAATAAATTAATGAAATTTTCACTTCTCTGGCTCCCTCCATCCTCTCGCATTCCTCCCAAACTTGTAAACCAGTCTGCGTCCGTCTACCCGTTCTAGGATTTCTCTTTTGTAATAATATCTGCAACAGAAACAGACAGAAATATTTCAGTTGGAAAAACAGGTTTAAGAACTGGGTCTCGCTGTGTTTTTGTTGATTCAGTTAGTTTCACAATGCTTTCATTTTTACCAACCTGTTTTTTCAGCAGCTTTTGTTACACCTCTCATAAATAAAATACCTCAGAGTCTGCTGCACAATTGCTAATGCACTCATAATCTATTATATTTACATGAAATGCATTGTTTTCAGGAAACTATTTGGTTTGATTAAGAAAAACTCATAATTAGGGGTAAAGCATGTAATTTTAGCTACACCAGTGACATCATCAGCAGCCATTTTTCCATTTTACATGTACTTTTTCTCATTATCACCATAGTTTATTAAAGAATGCTGTCTAATATAATGAACTACCAGACTGCGCACCAGCACTGGTTTGTGGAGCGTTTGTATCAGAACTCACAGAAATGTTTAAAACTTTGTTTTCTAAAAAAAGCAAAACAAACAAAACCTTGTCTATATGTGTTTTTATATAAATAGATGTGCAATATATTGTGTTTTTATAAAATATTTATTATACAACATGACAATAAAGGGCGTAATAGTTACGTTTGTCTTAGAATTAAACGTTTTATTGTGCACTTTGTTGCATTTGGTTATGTGAGCAATCAAAAAGTAAAAGGTCAAATCTGTTTGGATTTTGCAGATGCTGCCAAGATAAATACTCTTTGGTGAAATGAAACATCGGAGGGTTGTTGGATAGATTCCGGCTCCCAGCAAAAAAATGCTGCTGTTGTGTCCTTGTGCAAGACACTTAACCCAACTTGCCCGCTGGTGGTGGTTGGAGGGACCGGTGGCGTTGTTGCTCAGCAGTCTCGCTTCCGTCAGTGCACCCCAGGGCGGCTGTGGCTACATTGTAGCTCATCATCACCAGCATGTGAATGGATGATTGACTGTGTTGTGAAGCACCTTGGGCGGTTGTAGAACCATCTCTGTGGTCAGAGTGACCCAACTGGTAGATGTATTTTATGTTACTACAGTAAATGGGAAGTGGCTTGTATTTATATAGCACCTCTTAGGTTTCTACAACCCCCCAAAATGCTTTACAATACAAACATTTACTCATGTACACACACACATTCACACACTGGTGATGATGAGCTACGGTGTATCCACAGGTGCCCTGGGGCACACTGACAGAGGTGAGGCTGCCGAGCACAGGCGCCACCGGTCCCTCCAACCACTACCAGCAGGCAAAGAGGGTCATGTGTCTTGCCCAAGGAAACAATGACTGCAACAGATTAAGCGGGGCTTGAACCTGCAACCTTCTGGTTACAGGGTGGGACCTTAACTCATCTGTCACCATCGCCCCATAAATTAATGTTTGCCAAATTGCATAAAAATCAATAAGAGCCATCTACAAACACTGATTAAATAATAAAAAGTGGTTTGCTTAACATAAAACTATATGCAAACATGATATTCATATTATTAGTTATCTGGATGACTGAGAATACACCAACATATTATCATTATTAATGTTGTTGTACCTCATTGCACGACTTAGTTTCTCATACGTCATGCTGCTGTTATTCTTCTTCTTCCCCCATAACTGCGCCACTGCTTCTGACTTCAGGAATCGAAAAACTCCCTCCTTCCGATCCTCCCACTTGATCAGCCCCGGGTTTCGATCCGGGTTTAGCAGAATATCTCTGATGAACTCCCACAGATGGGTTCCTCTCGGGTCTTTGGGTACAAAATGTTGCAGAAAAGCAACAATTACAGAGATATTTAGGATTTGAATGCAAACATATTTTTCTTACTTACTGTGTTTCTTGGCCTGATGATTTCGACTGAAAGAGCGTTTGATGTCTTAGGGGATAAAAATGCAAGATGACATTTTATTTTAAACTCCAGAATATATTTTATTATTTTAAATCTAAACATATTTTGTTAAAAGAAAGAAAGAAATTCCTTACCAGGACTGGAAGGAGTGGGCGAGGCATCAGGAGGAAGTGAACGAACTGAGGGATCATAGATCTCTAAAAACATAAATGAATTTAATAAACAAAATATTTTACAGCTGTAATTATGGTGCAGATAAATATAACTTAATTACCTCCAGGTGGATAGCTAACATCTGGATATGGACATGTGTCTGCTGTAGTGAGAAGAAGCAGAACTGGTAAAAACGATCAAACGTTTAAAAACATGAGTGTAAAAACGTCTTACGTTCAGGTTTGAGCTCCAGTTGCCCAATATCCACATGGTATTGTCCTGCAGGGAAAAGATGCGCACATTAATGCAATAAATGTAATTTGTTATGTAACAGTTGAAGATTACCCATTAAAATTCACCTCATTAGACAATTAAATTTAAATCCATTCATTACTGCTTAATGTTACTGAAAGTCTGAGAGTTTAATCAGACCATGTTGCATTTACAGACTGTAGGATTCTCAGAGTTTCTATATGTAAAAAACAATCCTAAATATCAGATTTTTTCCTTAAACACAGTCTGTTCCTTATAATTTAGAGAACCTAATGTTACAGCTCAGTAAAAGTGTTGAACACTCGTTAAATCAATACATTTACAGTAGGAATGAATGCCTTGTAAGTCCTACTCTGGGGGAAAAAAGCCCAGAAGTGCCTAGATCAGCAAGGAGGAGTCAGCTGGAGGAGAGAGTGGCAGAACACGACATCTCACCTCTGATTGGCTAACACCAACGCGACTCTACCACTGACTCTGCTCTGCAACGTTGATGTTTTATCTCCACTAATAACACAAGCCTGGAGGAGTTCTGCTGTGTGGTGGAGTTGCTAATGCTAACGTTAGCTTCTACTAGCTGAGACGTGCTCTGCTGTTTCCTGGACGCTAAACCAACAACAGCCTTCCCCGTCACGAGTCAAGATGGGTGAGTCCATGAATGTTAAGTGACAGTAGATCTGTCAGGGTTTTCAAATTGTAGCGTTTCATAGTCTATTTTCTATCAGAAGCTAATGCAGGAGACTATTTATATGTTCAGCCTGCATGAAAAACTCAGAATGACCGATTATGATCAGAAATAATCATTAAAAATTGTTTTTTCAGTGAACTGCACCTTTAAAAAAAACAGAGCTTCAAGGAGCAAATCCAACTATGTGCTCTTGGTTTGGTTGAATGTTTGACTTTTCGTTGCATTTCTTTGTTAACTGGAAGTTAAACCTGTTCAGCAAGCTGTTACGGTAATGTGTTGGTTGTTAATGCCGTCTTCTTTTATTAAACAAAACCCACAGTGTTAGAGTCGTATCTGCTTATCAGGCCATGTCCCACAAATAAATACTTCCTTAAAAATGTATAAATATTATGAATGAACCAACTGATCTTTTATTTTTTTTGTTTAGCTTCACTCTAGCAAAAAAGAAAACTACAAATCTACCAACTCCCATTTAGGTACTCCTTTGCTCCACCATGCAGGGTGACCTCTGACCCACTCCATGATCCCCTCTCAACTAAAT
>SSNS01000241.1:392335-428044 GCA_006937985.1 Aphyosemion australe | reverse complement strand
GCATATTTCAATGTCCCAGCTGGCTGACATCAATGGGCTTCCCTCATTCCAAAAGCCGTATGATCAACATGCCGGCTTCTGTAGGCTCGATACCGAACTCCCGTCTCGAAGCTCCAGCTCTCCCAGAGTGTGTGCCTTGGACTCTTTCCCACAGCTCATCCTCAGAGGTAAAGAGGGAAGTCAGTATTAGGCTGATTATCTATGAGAGTTCCCCCTTTTCCCCGAGCAGACCAGATCGCTGCAGTCCTAATTGCAAAATCCACAACTGATCCCCCCTTGCAAGTTTCAAAGACCTTCCCACCTGCATGGGTTTCAGATAAGGTTCCCTCAGTCCTTCCTGCAAGTAACACATGTGATCTTTCTGCAGCAGCTTCCTGACTGGTCCTAGGTGTAGCCCTTTTATTAAAGCCTGAGCAAATTATACTGCAGGAGGATTATTACGACCATCAACAGCAAATGGAGATCACACACTTCTCATTAAACGCTCTGGCCTGCCTCTTCATCTTTGTTCTTTCTGTATCAGACTCTCCCATTGGCCATGTGACAGGGAGAGACTGGTAATCGGAATTTTATTTTACGGATCTTCGTTCTGCTTTTTTTAGGGTGGATGTGGGTTGACATGTGTGAAAGTCCATCGGGAGAATAGGAGGAGGAAAAAAAAGCAAGAGGCAGAGGGGGAGATCAAAGTCTGTCATATCAGCCTCACTCTGTGTGACTCAGCCAACCAAACACAGCGAGACACAGTGAAGACATCCTCCCAGACTCAAGAAAATGTCATCGAAACGCCGGCGTTATAGACACTACCGTCTATTTCTAGAAGCTCAAGTCACCCTCCAATAATAGCGCTCTTCTGATCCATTAATAAAGAGGTTTATAGTTGAACTGTGACATATTAATGCCTTTCCTTGAGGATGCAGTCAAAAGTTACCCCCTGACTGGGAAGTCTGTCGCCGTTGTCAGTCAGCCGAAGCAGACAAGACAGGAGGAGGGTCCAGATGTCTGCTCTAATGAACAGTAACTTATTAGCTGGAGTATTTCTATTACTGTCCCAGTTGCCTCTTCTCTTTCATTAACCGCTTATGGCACCCGTTAATGTCATCTTTAATACTTCATTTTGATTAGCATATGATCCATGAGGAGTGAAGGCACAAAAAGTCATTTTATTAGTGTCAATTACTGCTACAAATGACAATTTTTACTTCCTAAATTGGGATTTTACATTTATCTCCTGTCAAAGAACAATTGCTGTGTAATTACTGTAATGGGGAGTGCAGCAGGAAAAAGAAAATCTTTCATTTTTTTGTTCTGTTGAACTCCATCACTTGCCATCAGGCTGGCTGTGGTAATGACGGGATGCAAAACACTGATTCTTTGTTTCCTGTTCACCTGTTTGGGTGCCTGGGACCTTGAATTGTTGCATGTATTTATCCGTTTCCCCCATAGGTGTCACTGTTGTCCCACGTGGTGACAGTAGTAGTATATGATGAGTGAGCAGCACAGATGTGATATAAGAAAGTGTGGGCGATGAAACATCCTCCCTGACAGTTATTGACTATGCTGCCCGTGGTTGGTGCTACTCATACGGGTTACAGTTACAGTTCCTACATACATTATTAGCTTTTATAGGGAAGTGTGATACATGAGGGAGAAAGAGAGATTAAAGATGAGAAGGAAGGGCAGCAGAGGCTTCAAGGGGGTGCACTGCCAATTTGTTGTGACAGAGCTGTACCGTAATATTGGTTTGCCACAGCCAGTGGCAGCCCCTTGTGTTTCAATTATCACCTCTCTGAGGTGGACCACCAACCGAGTTCTTCCCAGGCATCAATGGCTGCTTTTCTCTGTGTTCTAAATACCACTGGTGCAACACATCACTGAAGCAGCCTGTGTTTTACACAAGACACAGAAGCTGCAGAAGTAACGCTGCAGCCACCAGCATGTAATGGCTGCACCGTGATGTATCATTGATGCGTATCAAGAGGTATCTAAAAACAAGTCTTTTTCACAGTGAGAGGGATGCTTTGGATATTTTTGAAGTGGTGTTCTGTGGAAAGGATACGAATAATTAATATTTTATGTGTTGTAGATAGCTTTCAAATGGCCTCAGTTTGAAGGAATTGCATTTAAATCTAATGGCTAACCAGAAGGGGACTGCTGCTAACAAAGGCTATCATGTAAGGCAGAACACGTCTTTTCAAATATGTATATGGATTTGTTTTTCAATACCATCTATTCAGAGATCCAGGGTTTTCTGGTCTTAAACAAACAGATCATAAGATGTTTACATTATTCGTCCCTATGCAGAAACTCCATCAGTCATGCATAAATAAAATGCAAACATCATAAAAGTAATGGACATTAAATACATGACTTATACGTAGAAGAAGAAGGAACAATCTTTTAATAGCGCCTCTCTAGATAAAAATCACGAGGCGCTTCACAAGAACAAAAAATTAAAAACGAAAAAAGTAAAGAAATTAAAAAATTATTAAATTTTTTTTAAAAATGGTCACGCAAAAGCCTGAACAGGTGGGTTTTCAGCTGCTTTTTAAAGGAGACCACTGAGTCCACTGATCTCAGGCTCAGTGGGAGAGAGAACCAGTAGGCTTTGATCACTGGAGCTCAGGGACCTGCTGGGGTGTAGGGACTGAGAAGATCACCAATATGATGGTGCTTGTCCATGTAAGGCCCTAAAAACCAGAACCAGGATCTTGAAATGAACTCTGAATTAACCTGTAGCTACTTCTCCTCTCCCTCAAAATGTCAGAATATGACCTGGGGTATAGTTTTTGACATGTTTTTGTTTGTTTGGCCTAACTTGAATTAAAGTAGTTGTCATTTTTTGCACGAATGTTTAGAGTTTAAGCATGGATTATAGGAGATATGTGATGCAAGTTACTTAAAATAATTTAGTTTTTATATATTTTTTGAGAGCGGGACCCTTCATATAATGGTATTAGATATAGATAAGATATAGATAAATTTTACATAAATATACATATGTATGTATATATATATATATATGCTGCAAGGGAGAACTGTCAGCAGAATGATACTATGAAAATACATTCTTATTTTTGCTAAAAACAAATCGAATTTCAAAAAGTTTGTATAGGTTCAGAAAATGTTTTTTATTTCATTAAAAAAATAAGACCCCTGTTAATTTTGTATTACGTTATTTCAACAGAAGTATTTCTGCAGGGACGCTCCAAGCTGCTGTGGAAGTGTTCCAAATAGCTGTAGCTATATTTTGAACATGCAAATCACAGCATCATTTCAAATAGAGAAAAATTTTAGGTGAAATTAACTATGATGTAAAGATTTATGAAATAATGATGTCATTATTAACATTTTTGTTGTAATAAGTATCACATTATCATCAGCTGTTGGCCATTAGATGTTCTAATCTGGTCCATGTTCCGCTTAAATCAGAAGAAAAAACTTAGAATTTTAATTTTTTTTTATTTGCTTTAGTTTAGTCTTAGAGTTTGAAATGTGACAAATTCAGTGTTTATCAGTTCTGCTCCAATGCAATCATCTCTGGGTAATTCAATAAATAACTAGATAAACATCCTGTATCCCGTATGAGTGACTTATAAAAATGCTCCTGCTGTTAAAGAGAAACACATCTACTAAAGTGAAACCAGCACTGAAAAGAGAATGACGATGCAATGATCAAAAGTACATGAGCTGTCTGATTGCATTACTAGATAGGCATGGTCAAGGCTTAGTTGCCATAGAGACATGCAGTGTGCATCTCTTCTCTGACAGAAAAAAATAAAAAACATCTCTGACATTGTCAGAATTAGGACCACTCAGCCTCTAAGAGATGCTAAAATGTTATATTTGTATTTTAAAAAATCTGCCACTTTTAAGTTTATTTCTGAAACAGTAAAGTTTCACTGTTTCCTAACATCTCACAGTGCCATGACTGTATTCTTAGAGTGTGAGCTTGTTATTCCTACAGTTCTCAAAAGTAGAACAAAAATCAAGGCCTTCATTTATCAGACCCACTCCTGTGGAGCAGAACCTAGTTTAGATTCAGGAGGAAGACGCCTTCTCTACTTTTAGGATCAAGCTTAAACCTTGAATTTACCTGAAGCTCATCAGTGCGGATGCGTCAGGTGACCTTGAACTATCCCTGGGTTGTGTTGTTCACCTTTAGGGTGGCTTGGCAACCTATTTTCCACAAAAAGCACCTCTCTCACATTGTGTCCATTAGTCTTCATGACAATTGTGATAAAGAGGCACATGGGTTTGACTTTTATTGTTATCAAATGTTCAGCACCTTAGAATGTAAATTGGTTTTACAACAGCATTCAGGACACAAAGGGAAATCTGATCACAAGTAGTGATATAAACAGTTTTCTTCTCATACTGCTTTGCCTACATTGCTTTTACCAACCACATTTTGGAATACATTGCAATTGCAAAAATCAGTTGATATTACATTACATCTATAACTTGCCATTTACTGTGAGGATTACTTTTGAATATGGCATGTTTTAATCATGCTGCAGTCATGTTGAAAAAATAGTAACCTAGATTATAAACTGAGAATATGCACTAAAAAAGTCTCCCTGGTGTTAATCCGTGCTATTCTGTAAACTGATCATTTTTCACACACCTGATCAGAGTTTTGTGAGAGTAATAAGAAGTTAATTCCAACAACTTAAAATCTGAGTCTGCAGCAAAATGCATGTGATAAACAAGGCTTTTACACAATATGCTCAACATATGGACAACAAAAACATGACTCACTCACCACTACAGATGTCAGTCAACGGGGCAGATCGCCATACTCTGTCAAAGAATACGCGAATACATCTTTTTTCTAAATAAACTTAAGTACCTCTATCTGCTCGACTCAAAAAAAGCCCAAGTCTAAATAGTTCAAAGTTGATGCCAAAGCTGTTTCAACCTAGCCATTGCCATCCTAGTTTCGCTCAGTTGCAGTAACATCCCGCCCACCAAATCGATAGAGCGCTGTGATTGGCCAACCGCCAGACTGGCCGGAGCTGTGGAGGTTCCAGTGGAGCATGGCTAGACCGACATGCTAATCAAAATCAATTTTGCTTCAGCAAATAACGGTCTAGATTTCTAGGCTTGTGCAGCATCCTGACCACATAGCCAGAAAACTTTTCAGAAAACTTTTTTTTAAACTTTTCAATCAATAAAAGGAACAAAGGATAAAGCTTTAAAGTGGCCCTACACTCATTATTTCAATAAACTTGCTGTGGTCTCTAGTATGAATGAATTCCATGATGCGTCATTTCCTGTGGAAAAAAGAGGAAGTAGAAGTTAATCGGAGGACTTGAGGATGGAAAACTGCAGGTTTTGGAGTCTTACTGATTATTATTCATGATATGCAAACATCTCATCACCACCTTCTGCTGCTTCCAATGGCTCATCTTTTTGTTGGGTAAAAAAATGCAACGTTGATGTTTTATCTCCACCAATAGCGCAAGCATGAATGTGTTCGCCCATGTTGTGGATTTGCTAAAGCTAACTGTTGACGTGACAAGACATGCTCTACTCTCCCCTGCCTACAAAATCAACACAGCCTTCTGCGCTTGCAAACCAAGATGGTTGAGTCTATGAATGCAAATTTTACAGCGTTACGTAGATCTGTGTGGCTTTTTCTGACCCAAATGTTTCCCCTTTAATTTTCTTTCTGTGGGTAATATAAACAATAGGGATTGAAGACTATTTTCATTTTCATTTTGCATGTTAAACTCAGATTGATCGATCATATTTAAAAAAGATCACATATTATATGTTTCTTAGTAAACCTCCTCTTTAAAGAAACATTCCGCAACTTTTACACCTTAAAATTATGCTTTTTTGTAAAGTTTTTGCATCATACTATTATCTATTATGTTCATTTTCATACCTGTGATAGTGTTGGGGGGTCCCACGTCTGTTTACTGCGCTATACAGTTTTTGTGCTTCGGGTAGCGCCGGAAGTACTGACTGGGTGTCGTTTTACGGCAGAATATGGCAAGCCAAAGGGATAAAAAAAGCGCGCATTCTAAACGTGCGTTATGTCTGCCAAAATGCACGTCTTGAACGCGCGTTTTGACGCCAAAGGGGACAAAAACTCACGTGTTCTAAAAGCGAACATAATCAAAGTTTAGAACGCACATTTTTTAATCCCTTTGGCTTGCCATAATTTTATAACGTAGACTCGCTGTAGCAGTGGCAGATTCACCAAAGAAAGCCAGAAATCCCGTATCAGAGGAATCTAGGAAAAGAAAAGAAGAACGTGATAGAACAAGAGCAAAGACCAGAGTTATTATTGGGCCGTCTTTTCCTCGCTGGAGAGCTCTTTTAGAAAGAAAGGCAGGAACTACGGACTCTGACCTAGTCGTGCTGCTAATGGCTAGGTAAGTAATATGTGTTTGGTCGGGCATAAAGTTGTTATACAGTCCTGATAAAACTATATATTCAACGTGTGGAGGTGGAAAAGTTTGTTTTCGTTGTTTTGCCTGACATTAGGAATGTAAACATGCCACTTTTGCCCGAGAGAGAGATTTAATGTTACAACAGTGACGTTACGCAGCAAGCCTCTAGAGGGCGATGCTGCTTTAAGCTCTTTTTTTCTCAGTGGAAGGTGAATCAACAGTATAATTGTTCCTGCATTATTTTACTGAACACCTAGTGCAACTTGTGGCTAATAATAATAAAGCTCACGGCTCCATTGAAAATAATCAATCAATCAATCAATCAATCAATCAATCAATCAATCAATCAATCAATCAATCAATCAATCAATCAATCAATCAATCAATCAATCAATCAATCAATCAATCAATCAATCAATCAATCAATCAATCAATCAATCAATCACTTTATTAAAAACACAGGAAGGTCCATAGCAGATAATAAAAACATAAATAAGTAGAATAAGTAAAATAACTGTCTAGATGTAGATGAAGATAAAATATAACTCTTTTAGAAACATGTTGAAATAAAGTGAAGGGATCATCAAAAACAGCAGGGTTGACACTAATGAACAGCAGGATTTTAAGTTCTTGGATTTCATCACTGGTAAAAAAAATGTCTGGGTCAGAAATGTAATCCTCTGATTTAACTTGGAGACCCCCAGCCTCAAAATTGGTTTACGGGATAGGCCTATGCTGTTTTTTTAAGTCAGTTTCAAACTACGTATGCACCCTCATTACAGTGAAAATTATAGCTCACTGTAGCTGGTGATGAGTGTGTCTACAGGCTGTGAAAAGCTCTTTTCACTGTGCTTCCCCAACGTCACACATGAAGGACAAAATCCACAGCCAGTGCCAAGTGCTGGAACTTAATTAGCTTGAGAAGTGTTTGGTTTTTATGTAGAACAAAAACAGAATTTTGTCCACATTTGTTCACAGAACGAAAACGAAAGAAATTCATATCATGAGAATTATACAACAACTAACATAAATTATAGAGGCTGTGTTTTTAAGTAGATTTCAATGGAATCCATGAGGAACAGTTGCTTTGGAGAACACAGGAAGGATATCCTTAAAGGCATACTATGCAACTTTTTTCATATTTTAAAATCATTTTCTTGAGCCAGTATGTGCTAAAATGACCCTTTACAGAGTTAATAAAAAGTCACTGAGCCCTCACCGCCCCCCTGTGGACAGAATACCGCACTTGCAACTTCAGAGTATCCAGACCGCTTCCCAAAGTCACGTACCTTGCGTGAAGCAGTAACGCTTTACGACAATCCATGTTTACACCTCAGGACAAACAAGCTATACCTGGTTAGCATTTATTATGATGTGTTTATCATGGAGTAGCCTCAGAAGAAACAAAGAAACCCTTTATCTTAAAGGCAGACTAGGCAGTTTTGACTTGCTTTTAGCAGCCCCTAGTGTCAGATTGTCGAACCGAAAGTAAAACTTATCTCCTAGGGGATGCTAAAAACAAACCCAAACTTCAGAGTGTTCCTTTAAAGATCAACTTTACTCATACTTTAAGACATTTGCAGTGGTCTCTAGTAGGAATAAATGCCTTGTAAGTCATTCTCTGGGGAAAAAAAGCTCCGGTGCACCTGTATGAGGATGGAGAAGTCTGCTGGAGGAGAAAGTAGCTTCAGACGGCAGGATTTGGAGTCTTATTTCCTGATATTCGGACACCTTGCCTCTGATTGGCTAACAGCAGCGTTGATGTTTTATCTCCACAAATAACACAAGCCTGGAGTTCTGCTGTGTGGTGGAGTTGCTAATGCTAATGGTTAGCTTCTACTAGTCGAGACTTTCTCTGCTGTTTCCTGGACGCTAAACCAACAACAGCCTTCCCCGTCGTGAGTCAAGATGGGTGAGTCCATGAATGTTAAGTGACAGTGTGACGTAGATCTGTCAGGCTTTTCTAATCCTAGAGTTTCACCGTCTATTTTCTATCAGAAGCTAATGCAGAAGATAGGTGTAGGAGACTATTTTCATGTTTTCATGACAAACTCAGAGTGACCAGTTATAATCAGAAATAATTAAAAATGTGTTTTCAGCAAAGTTGACCTTTAAAATGATGATTTAAACTGGTTATCTAAAATATATAAAAAAACACCTTCAAGTTTTTATTACAAATAAACTTAGTACTTAATAGGTGTGTAACAATCTAGCTTCAAAATAAAAAAAAATAAGGAAGAGACAGATTTAATAGACAGGGTCAGTAATTGCTGCCAGACTGCAGGGATTATAACGATACCTATTCTCTTAAACGAGCACCCAGGAGAAAAGAAGACAGACACAAGAGGAAGAATAAAAAGAGTTATTGCAGGACATGGGAATGACATACTTGAATTTGAATTTTAAACGCATCTCGGGTCCTTCTATCCATACCTTTAACTTTCTTTGAGTTTCACTCTCCCTCTCTGTCTCGCTCACTGTCTCTATTATAAAGTTAATAGGCTCTCAGCAGGGACATTTAAACTGTAATTTGAAAGCTTCCCTGAGCAACTTTGACAGTCTGAAAGTGGCACACTATGCCACCTGCAGAGTGAACAAAGGAGAGGAAAGAGGGTGGATGTATGAAGCTGCATAGAAAGAAATGAGTGGCAGAGGGGTGGAGAGCAACAATTAGCATTCCAGAGGCTGCGTGTGTAACTAATTATGTGTGAGCATTGTGACAGGGTGGCTGTTGAGTGCAGTAATGGGATCCCTACTGCTTAATGAACATGTCACAAGTTTCTGACTTCGCTGAGGGAAGGAGACGGTGCTTGATGACCACCGGGCCTCATGAGGACGTTCTGCATGTCACGTGTGTTTTCTACACAGGATCTCTTAGGATGTATGGGTTCCTATGAGGAAATCTGCCATGGGAAATGGGATTTCAAACTAATTCTTCTTTGTTAGCATTGTTAACAGTCAACACACTGTTCAGAGCAACATATGTTTCCTTTTCTCATTAAAGCTCTTATACTATATGTTTAGAATTAATCACCCATGCAGGAAACATAGTGTTTTGGTTTCATGCTGCACTGTATAAATGAATCATTCCCCTTCTGTCTGATGTGACTCATTATGTGTAGTTGCTATGAAGTATGCATGGATCTAAATGCCGTTTTTGAAGTTAGTCAGACATTTTATCACAATAAAAAAGTAAATGTGATCTTCACAAACAGATCCCCTTGCTGGTTCTTTCCTGTGCAATCACTAGTTGTTGCAACACTTGCATAAAAATATTATCATATGCAGAAGGATGTTCCGAGCTGACCAGGTCTTTCCACCAGATGCAAATGTGTTGAGTAACGTTCGTGAAATGTGATACGCAGCAGTGTAGTGGATTGATGGTTTTCCACCGGCTGCAAAAGCGTTAGGGATGCATTGCTCACACTTAGAGTTTACTTTTTTATGCAGTATAATTGCAGAACGCGTCAAGCTCAGCAGTTCAGGTCGGGCCAGACAGGAAGTCAAATGCAAAACCAGTGTAAAACATCTGGAAACTTTCAAAATCAAAGGCATGTGCAGAGTTCCAGTTGCTTGACTAGTTACAAAAAAGTATGTCATTAACTCTGAAACCTCCACAGCTGAGGTAAACAGAACAGAAAATCAACCACACACCTTTTTGGATACATGCTGCAACCTTCCTTGTTTTCACTTGAACTGCCAAAATTATGTGAGGTCTTGCAGTTCTCCAGTGATTTTGTGACCTCGCAGGCTGCGTGGAATGTTTTTGCTGCCGTCTGAAATGCTCCCGGTGGGAAAGAAGTTCGTGGGTAAAAAGCATCAATTCCCTTACGCACAGCTTATGCAACCCATGGAATGCCGTGGTTACCTGATCTATAGTTGAAATATATGGGTATGAGGGCAAATAAACAGAAAGCTCTGGGCATTTTGACCTCCATGGGAGCATAATGGTTATTATAAATGTATAAATTTGTCTTATTGTTTTTTTCTGCCACATTTAAAAGTTTGGTAATACTTTACAATAAGGGTCAGTTTATTAACGTTACTTAGTGCATTATTAAACATTATTAAACAAAGGATCCCTTTATTAAGATTCCTGATATTGTTAACTATAAAATGTCCTTAAGGTTAAAAAATGGCCTGGGGGTGCCTGCTTAGTAATGCATTACTTAATATTAACATAAATATTAAGCAGCTGTAAATAGTTAATTTAATAGTTTATTAATGCTTAATAATGCACCAAGTAGCGTTAATAAAGAGACCCTTTTTGTAAAGTGTTACCACATGTTTTTAACCTGGCAAGCCATCCTAGATATGTGAATATATAGTCTGGCCACGAACCATTGACGGCTCTCAGTCGTGAGGCGGGATCTACAGTTGTCTTTCAAACTGTCTGCACGCAATTGGATAGCGCTAGGACCAATCAGAGTAATGCCAAAAACTATAGCGAGCTGTGATTGGACAGCCACAGCAGCGGATCTAGCTGCGAGGGTTCCAATGAAGCGTGCCTAGACCAAACTTTGCAAAGCAAGAATTTGGTCTAGTTCACTAGGCTAACATGTTTTGTGACCTTACTAGGACCTTCAACACCTTTTAGCTTTTGAAATATTAAATTATTTTCCCCTAAATCAGTCCAGCTTATTATTTTAGCAATAAAATCCTTAGGCATTTATTCCTTTTTCCAAGACAATTAAAAATAACTGATAACTTTAGTTTGAAATATGATTTAAGGACCACCATCCCGTACAATCCTGTAAAATAAAACTCAATCCTGTTGACTGCTACTCTAAAATGTACCCCAATTGTGTGTAACTGAGGAGCTCGAACAAAGGCAACTGGATATATTAAGAGGCCATGGTGAAAATATTGAGAACAAGAAAAGAAAATTACTCAAATGAGGATTAAAGTTAACTAAAGTTGTACAAAAACTCAAGAAAAGCACACAAAATAAACCTAAACTCCCAAAACATGGCGCAAAAAAATCACTCCTCAAAATCAGTCAAACATCCTTCACAAATAGATAAGTTATGTGGATAAACTACTATATAGCTCATACTATAACAAGGTTTAACGCATTTATAGCGCATTTACAGTGAGTTTTAAGTATAATATGAAGGCTATTTCCTACCCAGTCTGGAGGTGACGTTTCAATCATAATTAAACTGGGGAAAGTTAGCTGTACCTGCATGCCCTTGTGTAAAATAATAACAGCTGTGTCGAAACCAGAGGGTAGTAAAGCACCTTTCACCCTTGACAGCGAATGTTCTCAAGTTTTAATATGTTATTATTCACAAGACAACATAATGATGTGCCAGCAGGGTTTTGTTGACCAGATTTATGTGAGTCATTGCCGTTTCAAGCACTCTTCCGGTGACTTGAAGTGGCTTAAAGGAGAAGTAGTACAGCTAATCTACAAGTCCAGAGTTTGACAAGTCTTCTTATAGGTAAAATACAGTCGACACAATGTGGAGAAACTCCTCAAATATAATTAATTCAGCATAATCACGTTCTCAAGACTGCAGCATGAAGAGAAAGATTAATTGTGTGGACGAGCAGGGAGGGAGCGAGGGGACGTATTCTTCACCTTTGTGGCCCTCTCGCTCACTTCCTTTCAGCCCCCATTCTTTCTGAACAGCTGAAAAGTCTGAGATACATTATTGGAGCTAATCAGAGTCGAATGAGGAAAGCGCTGAGGTGCGACAGCAGAAATTACCTCCCTTCTCAGCCTCCTCTGTGCCTCCGTTCACTGAGCCTCTGTCCACATGTTTGCTGATTGAGGTGGAGGGATAAAGGTGGTGGGAGCTGACTGTGGAGGCTGCTGTGGAGCTGAATGTGCTGCTCTCTGAAGTCAAGAGGGTGATTAAATAAATACTTAATGCTAGGAATTAAGAGTGACATTAATTATTGTTGCAAAGGAAGGTGATGGAGATCATTTAATATCATCTTCAGTCATGTCTTTAGAGTTGCTGTGATCAACCCTTTGAACAACGAAATGGATTTTCAGAATAAACTTTCATAAAATGATTTTGTGCATTGATAATACAAAACATGTAACTTAACGGTGGCTTTGGCGAGCTTCATCTACAGATGCAGTAAGGAAATTCACTTGTAATTGTTTTATATTGAAATCAAATCAAAACGGTATTGTGACTCAATTTGAGATATTGGCAAGCATCGGATCGCAATCCACTGTATCGGTATGATATCGTATTGTGATCAGCTAGTTATTTACACCCCTACTGAATCCTGTCACGACCTCCTCTCCTCCGAGCCTCCCTGCTCTTTCCCACAGCCCCAGGACTCCACTTCCCAACAGGCCAAGCGGAGGTGCTCCCCGGTGACATCATCATCCCGAGACTATATTACCTGAACGGATTACCGAACTCAACTTACCTATCCGATCAACCTCGCATCAGTCAATCCGCGTGTGGGTTACACAACCCAGACCCCACCGAACTATCACTTGTGGTGAGTCAGCCGGATTACTCTGACAGGATGACTGAACCTCGTGTTGACCCAGCGGAGTTTGCGGCTCTCCGGGCCAAAGTCATCCAGCTGAAGGCCACGGTTAGCCGCCAAGCTACCAAGATCGAATCACTCACCGAGATGCTGATCCAGTTATCAACCACGCTCCAACGCCAGGCCGGTGCCTCTAGGGAACGGGAGGAACCCCGACTCAGCCTCCCGGACAAGTGGGATGGGGTTCGCGGCGTTGACGTTTGAGTGCCAGTCTGCTCACTACTCCACGTCCTGTGCACGTGTGGCACTGCTAACGTCTCTGCTGACCGGGCGAGCCCAGGAGTGGGCTGCTGCTTTATACAACCAGAAGTCACCAGTCTGCAACAATTACGAGACCTTCGTCAAGGAATTAAAGAAGACCTTCGTACTGCCCAGCACAGAGGTGGCGGAGGAGTCCCAACTCCTAAAACTCCGCTAGGGATCTCTGACAATGCCAGAGTGTCTGAATGCAAGCTTAAAGTCACCTGTGACTTATAATAAGACATGCCTTTAATGTTTAATCTTTTTTAAGCGTACTATCATAGTTGTCCAGATGAGTGAATTATTCGTTTTTGTCATCAAGGAAAGGGTCCCCACAATTTTATCCTTGCCTGTGTCTTTTCAGAGTAAAAGCATATTCATGTGCTCTTTTAGGCAGAGGTGACATGTCCTTAGGCAGAAGGTTGGGAAACGACTAAAGCTGGTACACGTTTATTTTTGTTGCCAATCAGTCTCACCATCCTCACTCGTATTTACAGTAGAAGATAAAAATAAACTTTCTAAGATTTCCTGTAAATCATACCCATGAACGGTTACAGAAACTTCCGTGTTTCCTCATTCCCTCTCCTGCTAACATGTTTCCTCATTCCTTACACGCTTGCTTTTGCAGTTCATGTAACAAAGATCATTCCCACTGCTTAAGGATGATTTCAAGAGGCTTTGGAAAAAATAAAAAAGCTTGGCAGCTGAGGTAAGGTTAGATGAAGGAAGTTCAAAAAGCAAAAAGTTTGCAAACGGGAAACTTTTTTATTCTAATAGACGCAAATGACCCAACAGCTATTGTACGTCATGTTTGTGATTCATTGGCTGGCTTTCATGGTATGACTTTCGAGTGTTTGCTCAATAGAGTAGGCAGACACACCCACCCACGCACCCACTCTCACACGGGCAAACAGGCGTTGCCGTGTTTTACTTGCACCAGTATGCTATCACCTCTTCAGCATCTGTCACCACAGAAGATGATCACCGGGTTTCACCAGGCGGTGACAGCCCCTCTGCTCGCTCTCATTGTCCCTGCTGGCAGACCATTTCTCCCCCTGTCCTCTTGCGTTATCTCTTTACACACACAGCTCTTTGCCTAAGGATGGACAAGAGGGCTTAAAAGGTTCATTAGGATTTATTTTTGTTCATTTTTATGGTGCGCCTATGGAGTGCTGCGGTGCCTGCGCGGTTGGACTGACCCCACAGTTCAAACGCTCTAACAGCCCATAAACACAGACAAGGCCTGCAGATGACAACCTGCCACAGCCCGGGCCCTGTCATCTGCAGCTCACCAGGCTCTTTAAATAGGTGTCTAGGGTGTCATTGTCTCTGAGGGCTGCCTTGTGGGGAGATGCATAATAAAACCAGGATCATAAACCTGAGTGTAAGTGGCACAGCCTCTCCTGTGCAACTTTTAAGCAGATACCGACTCTGGGCGGTGTAGAAGGAACAGAGAGGGAAATAATCAAGGAAGGAGTAGTGACTGACTTTATGACATTAAGAACTGAAGGCAGTTAGTCAGCATTAATGTCAGAGTGAAGCGTTCTCATCCCATTTTTTATTCATGGAGGAATTCTGGCATCAAAACGACCCACCTGTTACGGTCACATACTTTGAGGATTGTTGGATCTAGGAATGTCCAATGTTATCGGTCTACTATTAATATCAGATATCGGCATTAAAATTTAATATCGGAAAATATCGATATCGGTTTTTATGACCCACCTTTTACATATATATATATATATATATATATATATATATATATATATATATATATATATATATATATATATAATACATAAAACTCTTCAGCTACTTCTCTCTCTCGAAATGTAAAAATATCACAGATCTGAGGTAAAATTTTTGAGATATTTTAGTTTATTTGGAAAAATTAGTGAAGCAGAAATTTGCCGTGTGTAATGAACGTACACTGTCCTCAAGCACGTAGCTACGTGTAGCTAATAGGGGTAGAGCCAAACCCGAATGCGGTATTGGGAAAGGCACAAATAGCGTGTTTTTACGAATACTTATTTTGAACAAATACTTAAAAAAAATTTTTATTCAGGAACAAGAGAAACTTTATATCAAATAGCTGCATTTCCTTGTGAGACTGCAGCGGATGCCCGAATGATTGAGTGCACCCCCCCCCCTCCCACGGATAGCACGGATTTACTCAACTACAAATACTTTTACCCCCTCAACAAATACAGATACAAATACCAGTTGCTTTGCACACCCCTAGCTATCCAGCTAACAAATGACTAAGACAAAAACAAAAATTCTTCATAAATGTTTTATCACCTCAGTTGCAATACACAAAAAAAGTCACACTTAGAGGGAATGAGACTCAGCTGCTGTTGGAGACAAATTAAAATAATAAAATAAATAGATAAATAAATATATTTAAAAAATCGGTATCGGAAATTAAGAGTCGGACAATATCGGATATCGGTAAAAAAAGCCAATATCGAGCATCCCTAGTTGTATCCTTTACAGCTCGTGAAAGCTTTAATTGATTCCACTTTAAAGCTTTTACTTCTGATTAAAAAATCCTCTTTGAATCTAATTTCTTTTTGAAGCTGAAAGAGCGTAAATTGATTTCGTCTGCTCAAACCGGAGAGTTCGTAGTTGCAGGTCTCAAATCACAGAGCTATTTTCTTTCTTCGAGGTTTACTTGGTTTGAGGTTGTGTTCCACTGCAGTTCCCACAGTCTGCCCAATAAATTATGTTTGCTTTGTTCACAGTGTGGAGTGAAGGAGAGAGGGTCTGTCTTAAGCCTTCGCTTGAAAAAACAAAAGGTTTTCAGTGGCTTTAAGTGGGCAAAGCAGCAAGATCCAGAAAGAAGGATTGCAACGAACCATCTGCCAAAACCGGAACATTTTAAGCATCTGCTGTTCTTTTATGCATTTGCTGACTTCTTCTTTTTTACATTATGTTGTTTTTATCTTGTCCTTCACAGTCCAAATAAAAGCATTCAAGCAGGTAAAAAAAAGACTATTTCTGTCTTCTCTATGATTTATGAATGCAGATTTTGTGAAAGTGGAGCGAAACAATCTGCGTTTTTGTGAATGTGAGAAGACCGAATGACAAATGCATTTATCTTTGCCAACAACATCTCTTGTCATAGCTGGTAAGAGCACGGGGTAAAAGGGCGAAGAAATGATGCAGTGTATTAGATGAGCGGTGGATGATTCAGCTCCCCCCTCAGCAGCAGTATTCTGGTGCGTTTTTAACCATCGCACGAAGGGATGCATCTGTGGCTCTTCCATCATATCTGCGTAATGACCACCTTCCTTTAAAGGGTCCCTGGGAGAGTCATTATCCCTGATTCAATCAACGATGACAGGGGAAGAGGATGGAGGAGATGGAGGTAAGATGACAGGGAATGGCCTTTCTGATGTCTTCGGGGAGGGGAGACATGTAGCATCTACCCGGAAAAGGAATAAACAGAGCAACAAAAATAATCAAGGCTCTTCAACATCAGGCTCAGGGATCGTGGCTCGCTCATTGATGTGCTCCTTGAAGGGCAGACCACCAGTTGGGCACCAGATAACATCCAGGTCAGTGAGGTTTAGAGGGAAGTCTTTTTGCACACAGCATGCTCACTGGCATTTGGGCAGGGTGTTTCCATTGTTAAGAGGCTAAAGGTGTTATTTGACTGAGAGGCTGAAAGCATGACACATTGTGAGGTTTTTTTTGGCTTCGTATGGATCAGCAGCCTCACTTCTGGCAGTGACAATCTCCTTTGTAATTTAAAGAAGCAGCAAAATGGATTTAAAAGGTGTCTTTTCATAGTTATCCAATTGTTCTCTTTGTTACTGTTGCTGAATTTCAGCAGAGATACTGTTCATGGCTAGCCTAGTGAACTAGACCAATTCTTGCTTTGCAGAGTTTGGTCTAGGGACGCTTCATTGGAACCCTCGCAGCCCAAACCACTGCTGTGTCTATCCAATCACAACTCGCTATAGTTTTGGTTGGGCCAATCACAGCGCTCTATATCATGGGCCAATCACAGAGCGGGAGTAGCCGATGACGTCAGCGCTGCGGCCGCGAACCCAAGCAACATGGCGGCAACTCGGAAAACACGTTTGTTTGAAACGGCTTTGTCATCAACATTGGATTATTTAGACTCCAACGTGCGTAAGTCTGTCTGATATACTTAGCGGCTTCTTATTTTTATCAAACAAAGTAGTGCAATGTCCCAGTACACCTGATATTCGCGTGTTTTTCATACAAAAACGACAGAAATCATTGATGTTAGACGCCATTAAAGCCTCCCGCTTTTCCGTCGCCGTGATTACGTCATGCTGTTTGTTACTCTGATTGGTCCTAGCGCTATCCAATTGCGTGCTGACATTTTGAAAGACAACCGTAGATCCCGCCTCACGACTGAGAGCCGTCAATGGTTCGTGGCCAGACTATATATTCACATATATAGGATGGCTTGCCAGGCTAGTTCATGGCTGCTCAGAGCTAAAATGTGTTAAAATAAAAAAAGAAATAAAAATTAAACCACATTCATCAAGTTCTTTTATGTGTTTTGAGTTAAGAAACTAAGAAAATATTAAAAGCATATATAGATTGCATGTCGAATTAGTATATTTTTTAAAATAAATCTTATTTTTGCTCAGATAAGCTAACTTAAAGGGACACTAGTCAGTTTTGGCTTGTTTTTAGCACCCCCTAGTGTTTGTTGGTGAAACCGAAAGTAAAACTTCTCTTCTCGCTGTGCTTTCGTCTTTTTATCACCTTATTCTAACAGCTGAAATGTCTCCTCAGCCTTCATTAGTGTCTACAGGAGCGGTTCATCACTGAATCAAACAAATCAGCTGTGTTCATGATCTATTCTAAAACATGCAGAAAACATGCATGCAAACCCTGCAAAGGGTCATTTTAGCACATAATGGCTCAAGAACATGATTTAAAAATATTAAAAAGTTGCAAAGTGTCCCTTTAATTCAAATATGCATTTACAAGAAAGCAGGCTTCAGGATCATGGTACGCTTGAGAGCAAAATAACGTTTGTTTAACTAAAACATATTGTCGTGATTGCCTGAAATTGAGAACATTGTCTAAAATTGTTGTTGCATCTCCTATTTTTCTTATTTTACAGTTGGCTGCCTTACTCTGCTGTAGGCAGCATGTTTTCTTGTGTCACCTGGGCCAAAGCAAGCTGGGCCTGCTGATGCAGGGCTTTGTCAATGTTGTTCTGTATTTAATGCTAATCTTTATGACCAGGTAATCTGCCACTCTGGGTTTTTCACTAGGCCTCAAAACACTGCTGATTTAGTTCTGTTTCAGCTTGAAAACCTTAATGATGCACACACTGAAGAAGGGCAGAGAGCATTTATTAAGGGACTGTTTCGTTTTCTTAGCTTGCAGTGTTCAAAGCTGAAAATGAAAGTTTTTGATTTCTTCACTTGCAACTTTGTTACACAATTTTTGGCCTAACTAATTTGTCAAACTGCCATAAAACACACATTATTATACAGTTATTGAAACAAAATTAATAAAGTGGTTCTCTCACATTTGTCTAAAAACCTCCACCAATCACATGTTTCAGACCAAAAGCGACCATTGGACCATCTGGTAGTCAGTCTCGCCAAACCGCCACACTTCCCTGGGTTCCAGAGGCGCCTCCAAAAAATTTTGATAAGGGTGGCCAGGCGAGGCCAGAGAAAATTTTGGGGTGGCACACCAAATTGATGCTTGTGGTAACTCTGGGAGAGTTTAGCCTGTGGCGATGCATTGCATGCTCCTTTATTCTTTTTTTATTTAAAAACATCATGCATCCAAAACACTTTGTTTTCCAAAAGAAATACAAATATTTTAGAAAATTACATTTATTTTACATTTTATTTCAAAATTTATTTTCGAATTAATTTTTTTTATTTGCCTGTTGCTGTCTTCATAAAAAACTATGGAGATATAAACTTTTTGGAAAACGGTGAGCAGCAGAAACATAAATATATTTTTTAAAATTCTGATTATTTATTTACCTGTTAATTGTATAATTTTTTATTGGGTTTTACATTTATGTCTTGATTAAATAAGATGAATTTATGGTTTGAGTGAACATTAACATGATTTATTAAGAACACTGGTCTCCCCTGGGGTGGCCATCAATTTTCTAGGCGTGACCATGGCCACCCCTTGGGGTGCCACTGCTGGGTCCTCCATTCATAACGCACTTGTGTATTTTGCAACAGAACACCACTGGTGTGAGAGGTTCTCCGATCAATAACATCAAAGAAGGAGAAACAACCGGCTGCTACCACTTCAACTTTAGGGCAAACTAAAAAGAAAAACACCTTTTGAAGTCACGGACAACAAGAGACGTTTGGATAACGGTGACTGGTGTTCAGCACTATCTCGTTTCCTCTGGCAATGCGCGTTTCCAGAATTCTGGCAGAAGCGTCTCAGGGAAGATACCCGAGGAAGGGGTGTGTGTTCCTTGGCCGTGTTTACATTCAAAACCTAGCTTGTTCTGCAGATTTGCCCTAACAGCTTTAAACCACAGGCATGTTTTTATTTAATTATTAATATGTCTTTCCACAATTTTCCAACAAAAACACAATTTTGTGACTATAACAAAAACCAACATGTAGAGAGAGATTAATCTCAGGTAGGGATTCTCTCAAATCAGTTATTTTTAAATATATTTTTGTTGTTCATCTTGTCGTTATTGTGCATTTAAGGACACCTAAGTTCATTAGCAAAACTAATTAGAAATATACATGCTATAATGTAACTAATGTACGTTTTGTTCCCTTCTTTTTGTATATTTAGGCTTTTTCTAATATATTTGTCACAGCAGCAAGACATTTAAGATCAGAGCATGTAGAACATGTCGCCTAAAAAATGTTCCTCCTTCATCCAAAGCTCTTGTGATTAAAATGTTCCTCTCATCATTCCCTCCTTCTCAGGAGTCATGAGACTGCAGGCTGTTGCAGCTATGGAGATCTGTGATTACAGTATTTTCATTCAGAAAAGAAGACTCAATTTCACATGACACAGTCTAACAGGAACTTGAATAGAAATCACAAAGAATATCCTGTAAGTCTTCCCTTTTACGTCTCCTTACTGCTGGATGCTGCTTGTTAAAAATCAACACAGTTCATTATGTTGCGTCAATGTGCAGACGGCAGTCATCGTAAACAGTTTTCTGATCTGAGTTTCTAAGAAAAAAAATGGTGTTTTTTTAGAAGTGCATTATTATTTTAGCAGCTTTGCTGCAGCTAAACTTCAACTTTGGTTTTGCCAAAGCTTTCTGTATTGATTTTTAGAGTGCATCTGTTTTGTAGACTACAAACATCATGTTCTCTGTTTAGTTTTGTTGTAACTTATAGAGGTCAGGATCTATGAAGGATAGAATATAGAACATTTTGGGGACTGGCTTGAATTACAAAATGAAAACTAAGATGTTGGAAGACAAAAACCAACCAGCCTCCTCATTAGGTACATCTGGTTTGAACCCACTCAGAGTTTCTCAAATTTAAAAACATGGACTCACTGTGGTTATAAAGAGGTGAAAATGGTCAATAATTCAGACTTTCAGAAGGTTACACCTTAAAGTGACCATGTTTAGTTTTTACTGTTAAAGGAAAAGTTCGCTTTTTTAGACATTAAGTTTTATGTGTTCCTTCACCCACCCAGTGCTCTGTAAACTTTGACCCATTTCACACACACCCCCCTGCTCAAAGATTTTCAGGGGAGAAGTGATTCATAAAGGTAGTTCTGGCTAGTTTCGGGGGCACTTTATCTGCGCCGTTTAGCCTCACAAAAGGATTAGCCTCTGAAAGCATGGCTAATTTGCATCTCACAAACAAAGAGAAAAAAATTACAACGTCACATTACAACGGGACTATTTTTTGTCATTCGTATCCCTGCGCCGGTCACCGCAGCAGCTAGAACGGGCTCGTGTCTGGCTGCTAATCCTAGCTGTATGAGTGAAACAACAACTTCTAAAGTCACTTAAAAGTAGTTTTTCTTAAATATATCGAGCCATGGTGCGTACCTGCAGGTTCCCGGGTTGTAACAATAAGGATGTTACAGGATCACCTTTTCGGTTTGACACTTTTCCTGCTAAGGACGTTTCTCTAAGGCATCAGTGGCTTTTAGCAATCGGCTACTCCAAGGATACTCGGCTGGAACGAGTCAAAACCTTTCGTTTGTGCAGTGCACACTTCAAAGAGGATGATTACATCAGGAAAAAGTTCGGGAAAAGTGAAAGACTGTTTTTGAAGAGTTCGGCCGTACCAGAAATCTGGGTAAGTTTTGTTTTTAAAAAATTATTTATTCCGCTATGTCTGCCGTATTCATGCAATCATCTTCGCATTTTAGCGCATTATTTATGCAGTCATCTTTACACCGATGGTTGTTCATAGACTGCAGTAGCTTTGTCAACAATCTGTGTTGATGTGTGTGTTTTGTGTAGCAAATGCAATTCTTCATCCGTGTACTCTGGCTCATAAAGATATCCTAGTAGTAAAATAAGTTTCTTCTTCATCTGATATAGTGTTAAAATGAAATTCGTCATCAGATGAGACGGAGTCTGACATGTTTTCGGCATTCGGCAGTGAAACAGCTGACATACGAAGCGCTGTTTAATATCCGCGGGGACCGGCGCAGGGATACGAATGACAAAAAATAGTCCCGTTGTAAGGTGACGTTGTAAATTTTTTCTCTTTGTTTGTGAGATGTAAATTAGCCATGCTTTCAGAGGCTAATCCTTTTGTGAGGCTAAACGGCGCAGATAAAGCGCCCCCGAAACTAGCCAGAACTACGTTTATGAATCACTTCTCCCCTGAAAATGTCTGAGCAGGGGGGTGTGTGTGAAATGGGTCAAAGTTTACAGAGCACTGGGTGGGTGAAGGAACACATAAAACTTAATGTCTAAAAAAGCGAACTTTTCCTTTAATCTCTGGAAATATCCATCAAATGTTGTTGAAAATGAATTAAATGATGCCCAGTTGTTGAAAAATATTGGCGGCTTCGTAACATATAGCCATAAAAATCGGGTCTAAAATACATCAGCTCGGGTCTAAGGGTGTTTCTCGATGTCAAGGAACCTTGCCTTGCCTTGCTTGCCAAACAAGGCACCTTGCTTACGAGGACACTGTCCTTCCTTGGTCAAAGAAAACGGTTAAATGGAACAGACTTTCCCCACGTGACTACAGCTGGCCAGAGCCCGCCTTCTGCTTACGCGCTCTGTTTATGTCCCGTCCATCATTGTAGAGTTTAGCTTCAATATAGATGTAAAACTAGCCTTTTACTTTTTTTATTGTGTATATATTGGTTAAATCATATGTGTAAGTGAGTTAGTACCTGCTAGCCACCGAAGCTGCAACAACTAAGCAACCATAGATAACTGCTTTGGATCTAAAAAACATTTTACATATAAGCCCAATGGATACAATTAGTTGACTTACATTTAAACTGGAAATTTGCCCCTGAAGAATCTGCTGCCGGCTCCTGATCACATCTGTTTAAAAATACCACGCTGCATTCTGGGAAATGTTTGACTGAGAGAAGGCAACAAGGCACTTCGCATGTATCCTTGAGGACAGACGCCTCGGTAGCACATGAACATTGGAACCTATTGGAACACGCCTTGGCGGTTCCTGATGATGTATCTCCTAGGCAACTGGGGCGGGACCAAGGCATCAAGGCGAGGCTCCTTGACATTGGGAAACACCCTAAGTCTTGTCTTTTTGCTGGAGGTTGAACGATCTGACAAAATATTTGAAAATTGCTTTCCCAGGGATTTTTGACCCTAATGGCCATCTGTTGGTAAGGTCTTATTGAACAAAAAATACCGCTTGCCTGCAGTGACTTAGGAATGTACTGCCCCCTATCGCCAGGAAAAATACACACAGTCACTTTAATTCAAGACTAATCAGGCTAAAAAACATTTTTCCAATTTGTTTTTATCCAACTTTGGTGGGCTTCAGTTTCCTGTTCTTAGCTCATCTGGTGTGGTGTACCGCTGCTGTAACTCGGCTTGTTCAAACTTCACCATGTTGTGCATTCAGAGATGAAATGCTGAGTGCTTATTTGAGCCACGGTTTCCTTTCAATCATCTGTGAGATGGTTGATAAGGATGAGAGGCTGAATCTTATGGGAGGCAGAAGAGAAATCAGCAATTAAAATCCTTGCATAAGACTTTGGCTTCTCTAAGTGTTCATATAGTTTGTCCAGGATGAAAAGATTTGCATTTTGATTTTGAGAAATTAGGAGGAGGCGTCAGAGGCAAAGAAAATCATTACAAGTGTCTGGCAGGTAACAGTCAGTCACCCCGGTAAATTTCTTTCATTTATTAGTGAACTGCATTTTGGACGACATCCAGGCCATGTTACTTTGGCTTCTCTTATTGCGTTCCTCATCTCTTAAGATTGCCTTCTTCTTCTGAGCATCCCCCGTAAAACAGATCTGTTTTTTTAACTAGCAATTGAACAGTGGTACCTAATGAAGAGTCCAGTGAGGGTGCATGATGAGCAGTAGAAAATGCATTAATGAGAGGGCAACGTCTCAGTGATTGACTGTAAACTAACAAGTTCAGAATCGAACAGCGGCTAGAAAAAAGACTTAATTAGCTGTTTTCTGGTCTCATTGCTTTCCTGATGGCAAACCATTATCACGGATAGTGTTAATATCAGTAAATAGCATTTAAATAATAGGAAAACATGAATAATTGACAAGTTAGTGATTGTGATTCTTTTGTGACCTGCTTCTGCTCTCATTAGACATAGAGCAGGTTGCTGATGAGTGTTTGAGTTTAGCTCACTATACAGCTACTTAAATCTTATCTCATTTCCATGGCGATGGTCCTATCAAATACACCAATCAGAGAGCCTCGCTCTGCAGGAATCAATGAGATACACGTGTATCCCTGCTGATTAGGGAGGATGAGTAAAGAAAGAATAAAGTAGTATGAAGGGAAAGGAACAGGTGTGAGATAAGAGACGCCGTGAAGAAACTTCTCCTCGGGCCTTGAAAACTCCTCACACACATATTAACACAGATGCAAGCACAGCCCTTGTGCACACACACATATTAGCTGCTGGAGGTAATGGGAGAAGGGGAGGGTAAACAGGATGGAAATGGCCCTTTATAAAAATTAGCATCTGAGGCTTTGTTTGTGACCTTGACAGGGACGTGGCTGCTTCACTTGATTCTCTGCACGCACACAAGCAAAGAGCTTCGTAAAATCTCAATCCATCAAGGCACACACACACACACACACACACACACACACACACACACTGGGCTTCTTGTAAACTATTTCAAGGGTACATTTATTTGAAACATTAAACGCAGCCTAGCTAACGTTTGGTCTCTATTTACCTGTACTTCAAAGTGACCCCAATTACATTAGGTAAACTGCTGACACGAACAACAAACTGTTAACAGACTATTAACAAGTGCGCCTGTAACCCTGACAGTGCTGAGAAAAGCATTGCAGACAAGATTTCTGCACGATGTTTTCATGTGAGACAATAGCCATCTGATGCAGCATAAATAAATCATTGCACGTTTGTGGTCCTGTTGCAGTTCTGATGATCGCTGGCAGTTTAAGCAATTAAATTGCTTTTAATCAAACATGAAGATTGGGATGCATGCTTCCTGCTCATTGTGCGCGATAGCCGGCGATCTAAGATGAACAAACTAGACAGGTGATCTATTTTTATCCAGAGGATCATGACTCATAATGTGCCAGCAGGGGAATATCAAGTTGTGCTTGGAGATGTATTTCCCAATTATTTAGCCAATCATTTTCTTTTTCAGTGTAATATTTGACAGAGAGCTTCCTTCAGGTGTAGAACGTGTTAGAGCTGCAAGAGTGCTGCACCGTTCCAAACTTAAAGGAATAGAATAATGTAAAAGGGTCACAGAAGTCTACAGTGATTTATTACGTTTTGGCTTTCTCTCATTGTGGCACTCATGACTGTGTGATGAATTGCATTTTCCTCATGCTGGGAATTCCATTGTGTTCTAATGTGAGCAATTGTACACTGATCCTACGGGACTGTAGTCAAGCTATCCGTACTTTCAGTTATTTGTTGTATTCATGCTGTGGGCATGAAATCAATGCTTTTTAGCTGGTAAATGAACTGCAATACCACAATGAAAGCATGCACACTACTGGCTCTTTATGTTATATGTGTAAACCATAATAGGGAGCTCCAGGTGGTTTAAGGTCCTTTACATGCATCACATTTATTAGCACTAATAACATTCACCAATGTAAGTCTTAATATGACCCCTTCAACTTACATTGAAGAATCACATCTACTCTAGATGAGAAAATATCCATTGTTCTAGTTCATCTCCTTGTGTTCTTCCTTTTGATGCAAAATCTTTCCTACAAAAAAAAAAAAAACTGCAATCAGGTCATCTTGCCCTCTGCACAAATCTGCCCTGGCCAAATCTGCCATTCCATTTAATTTTCAAAAACATGGATGGAGGCCTAAACGGATTGGTGAGATTTGAAAGGAGTCATGCAGTCATTATTTTTAATACATTTGTTGTGGTCTCTGAAAGCTATGTGAGTCATTTTCAGTGAAAAAGAAAAAGCTTGCTCTTCTGTTTCAGGAAGAAGTTGGTTGGAGGAGTGTGGGCGTAAAACAACAGGTTTTGGAGTCTTACTCATTAATATTCATGATACACAAACATCTCACCTCTGATTGGCTAACAGTGACGCTACTCTACACTGACTCTGTTTGCTCTGCAATGTTGATGTTTTATCTCCACAAATAACACAAGCCTGGAGGAGTTCTGCCATGTGGTGGAGTTGCTAATGCTAACGGTTAGCTTCTACTAGCTGAGACGTTCTCTGCTGTTTCCTGGATGCTAAACCAACAACAGCCTTCCCCGTCGTGAGTAAAGATGGGTGAGTTCATGAATGTTAAGTGACAGTGTGACGTAGATCTTTCAGGATTTTCAAATCCTAGAGTTTCATCGTCTATTTTCTATCAGAAGCTAATGCAGGAGATAGGTGTAGGAGACTATTTTCATGTTCAGCCTGCATGAAAAACTCAGAGTGACTGATTATAATCAGAAATAATCATTAAAAACATGTTTTTTTTTTCAGAATTTCACACCTTTAAAGGAATATCAAAAAAAGATTCACACACAAGGATTTATTGCAGTCATTTTTTCAAAGATATGTGGATTACTTGTGTACATTCTCAGAAATAATCACCCTTTAATAAGTAGCTTATCGTTAGCTGCTCAAGTCAGCCACTTTTTCTCCTGTGATGCGTTCAAAAGGTCTAAATTCAAACAGCTTTTAATAGGAAAAGGTTACAAAACTAAAAGAGCACAAAAATGTCTTTTGACTCCTGACAAAAGAAAGTTGTCTCCTTTCTAGAGACACTGTTTTTTTTTATCAACTTGCATCTATAATGTGAAAAACACTCTGCCTTAGTTGCTCCCTTTATGTACGACTAATGTCTATTGTCTTCCAGAGTTGTCCGTCAGCATGCACCATGCACACAGAGGTTGCCACTGAAAACACATCTAAAGTCAGGTATGTTATCCTCCACGTCCAAATCACTGGTGCAGTACCTCAGCATTGCAAACAAAAAAATAAAAAGTAAAAAAAAAACACCATTAGCGGTCTCCAGTCAACATGTGCTCTTTCAGAAAGCTGGCACAGAGCTCCACAGGGGGTCAACCACTCAATATGTGTGTTTGTTTGTGTGTGTTCATTTGTCTTTCCCTGTGATACACCTGAGAAAAAGCATTCAAACACAAAAAGGAGGGAGGGTTACAGCTCATTAATCAACAAGTAATCCTTTCTTTCACCCCTTTTTTGCTGTCTGACTGCATATTTTTGCACCAGTCTCAACAAATCAGTCAGCACATTAGTAAGATAGGAAAACCAGTCGTTCTGGTATGTGTTTACACACACACACGTGTGTAGGAGAAAGATGAGTTTGAGTTAAATTGCAGCTTTTCGTCCTCCCTGTGTGACTGGTGCATAGGTCAGTGCAGATTTTTAATTGGGGCAAAGGTGGAATTCCCCCTCTTAATCACATACGCATGCAGTCACACCCCACAGTGACCTTTTATCTACCCCATCCCATCAACACACCCAAAGATTTGCCATCGTTAAGGTAATGGAAGCCATCTGACCAAAGTTGTATTAATCGTAGCCAACGATGGAAAAGTTTCACTGATCATTCTGTCTTCGTGTTTGGTGAAGGTCAAAGCGCCATCCTTACAGCCACAACCTCCAATCTTACGTTGGACATTACAATGCTGCTTATTTAATAAAATATGAAGAAATGGAATGAAAGTTGGATGAAAGCAGGTGTCTTCACCCTTAGGTGAGGGACTCTTTGTACAAACCAGCACGGGAGTGCGAGCGCGCACTTCCTCTCTTTATGTTTGTGCAGATGTGACTGAATTATTAATACTTGACAAATGACAGCCATTTCAAACAGGACCTTCCACTCGACATCGATTAGATATAAACAATGCACATGTGTGAGCAAATGTGTTTCTACTACTGCCGCTGGAGCCGCGAGCCACTTTGAGCTCAGGAGAGGGAGGCAGAAATTGTGGCTGACGGCGAGGGTGAAATTTATAGCGGCAGACAATCACTTGGTATTCAGGCGGGTAACAGGCAGGACTGTTTTCACATAATTGTTCCATCATCATCTTCTCCTCAGAAATATGCTTCAGGGTTCTTTGTTCTTGTGATTCTTTCTTCATCTTCTAGTTTGGTGCATTTTGTTGAGCAGGAGAAAATAAGAGACTCCAAGAAGCAGATTAAGTGCAGATGAAATATAAGGTGCGTGCGTGTCCAAATTTGCATTTGTCTCCAAAGTAAAAGAAATGACAGAAATGAAAGAGCGGGCGAAAAAGATGCAATATGTAATATATGACGACACGTTGGCGTATGTGAGTCTGTGTTTGTCTATGTGTTCACCTGTCCACATTCACCTGGGAGGGAGAAAGCAGAGAATGAGATCAAAGGCAAACAACTTTATTGGCGGTCTCCATAATTCAGCAGCTCTACCAGGGGTCATAGTCTTTCCTTTGAGGTTGAGCAGCAGAGATGAATCTTTAATGCACTCCAGCCAGGGAATAATGGATAGCACGGGCTGGCTACTACTCAGCTCTGCTGCAGAAACATACTGTGGGGGAGAAATGAATGAGGGTGAGGGGAGTGTATGGAGGCCATGTGTGGACTGTTGACAGCGAGTGAAGCGGACAAAGCCGGGGAATCTGCTGAAGAGTCTACATTGCATTGGTGTCTGGGGTAAAATCGTCTGCTGCACGCCTTATCTCTATGCCTTGCTGTACATCTATAGACAGAATTTCTCTGGATGATCGACTTCACAGCTGCGAACCTCCAAGGTTTCCTTACGGTGGGGAAATGATTGAGCGGCGCCACCCGTCCCACTGTGACCCTCGGAGACTCTCTGCCCATCGAGGTCCCCTGGCAGTTCCACCCCGATCCACCTGCTGTTCCCGCACCTGGACTGGAACGGTGCGCATCCACTACGTCTCTCCACCCAGAGGAGGAAAAATCTCCAGGACCTCTGAGGGAAGAATGTACAAAAAAGCAGATTAAGCAGAAAATACAGACTGTGTGGCTTTCTCCAGCAGATAATACCAGAATTAAGCTAGCGACTTAATGTATCTGATAGTGTCTCAACAAAGGATCAGAAGCAGATCCCTGAACCCATGCTGCTATTGACCTTACATGCACTTGTTGTAGTCTGGCTCCCTCTAATCTATAAAAGGGAATTTTAGCTTCATCAAACATGAACATAATGCCAATGCAGGTACAACAGTAGACAAAACCACCCGTTTGCAGAAATAGGACGAGTTTATGTTTATGTTGCGTTTCCCACGTTTTATCTTCTTCTCAGTAACCAGAAACAGGCCATCTCTAATTTTTGTTTATATCCCTGACGGCCAAGATGAGCTTTAGTCCTTCTGATGTTTAGAGTGCTGTCAGAGTGGTGTCACGCACTGCACTAAAATGCTAACATACTGCACAGATGCGCCCGAGGGGACCAAGCAGAAACCACTGCAGTGAAATAGTTAGACGTGTGTATATTTTCCTCTCGGTGAACTATTTTATAGGTGTATTGCATTACATCAGATCCACACATTGCGGTATACTTACCAAAGCAAAGTATTAAAAGATCTATGTTATATTATTAGAGTGAGAGTCACACAGTGCGCGTGAAACTGGGTCACCCACAGTCGGAATCTAGAGCTGGCTCGTCGGAGCTGAAATGAGGTATAAAATACAAACAAATGAGCTTGCGATGCAATAAACCGAGCATCACACGTTGCCCCAGCCCTCTCTTTTACACACACACACACACACACATGCACACACACACACTTCACATTCCAGCTTGCACAAGATTACATCTCAGCATCTTAGTCAATCAAAACCTCCCACTCCTTCCCTCATCTCAATCTCTAACCCAGCACAGAGTGGGGTGGTGGGAAGGGTGTAATGGTGGTGGGGGTGGCACTTTTTGTCTGGGTGGTGCCGATGAAGAGAAGGCTAAAGGTAGAGGAGGAAAAGGCAGTTAGCTTTGTACATGACAAGGAGGTAAGACAGACAGACCCTTACTCCATCCCATCTCTCAGTCGGCTGGTGTGAACGCAGGCAGCCGCACGGCGGCAGATTGCTTAGAGGAGTGGAGGAGAGTTCATTATGGAATGACATTGACTCAGGCTGATTTGCTGAGACGAATCAGATCGCAAAATGAGACATATGCAATTTTTTTTTCCTCCCCTCTGTTCCCGTTCTCTGGTATGCAATGAAATATTAACTCGCTCTGTACGGCAGCCCCTTAAATTGCATGCGCAGCTCGCACAAAGGCCTAGCAAATGTGCCATTACCTTGTTTTAATCTCAGCCATTTTCTCTGCTGCTTGCCTGCAGTTGCTTTTCTGGAGGACAGATTGTTGATCTGAGGACTCAAAATGGGGAACGGAGAGACAGAGACAATCTTGTTTGGAGGTCGTAAATTCCACTCACACCTCAATTTATAAACATTGAGCAAGTGATGCGACTTTTTACACAACAATCGGGTGAAATCTCGGAAATAGGCTGCAAATGATCACACACTGACATAAGAATCTGCAATCTTGGCTCACAATAAACAGCGTTGATCATTGATTTCCAAATCCTATCCCTGCTAACAAAGATTAAGCTGACAAATGTGGATTCTGTTTTGTATTATTTTTTCCAAGTGGTATCAAAGTTTAAGACGATATGAACATTCCACATCACAATTATAGCCCTGCGCTCTCTACGCTTTTCTTTAGTCCTTTTTATTTTAAAATGATAATTCTTTATTTGAAGAATACAACGAAGTCCAGCTGAGGTGAGACTGAGTCCTGTTACCACATGGCAGGAGTGATTGGCCTCAAAGAGCTAAACTAAAGCCTGATGTAGGTTTTACTCTTCAGTGGTTATGGCTGATTGGTGAATCTCACACAGCAAATAGATGGATGAGTACACAGTTATTACAAAAAAAAACTTTGATGTAGGAATTTCTTACGTGTTTATATTTTCTATCCTGAAGGAATCACCTGCTGTCTTTCATGCACGAGTTTCAAGCTGTACGGCTGAGAAATGTTGGAAGTAAAATTGTTAGTTAAAGCAGATTTCTGGAGTTTTGTCTCAGAGGCGCCATCTAGAGGCAGAAGAAATGTATTTCACCTTAAGCCTCTCTCCTCACTTCTGTGATTACAGCTGTCTGTCACACCTGTTGTGTCCTTGGGCAAGACACTTAACCCACATTGCCTGGTGGTGGTCGCTTTACCCTTTCATTTAAAACTGTTTTACTTGAACCTTTTGTGTTTTCTGATTTTGATTATCTCTCACCGTTTTATGATTTTTAGTTGTTTTGTTTTTATGATAATTTTATGATTTATGATGTTTTTTTATCCTTGTGAAGCACTTTGTGATTTTTCTTTCTATCATAAGTGCTATATAAATAAACTTTACTGTGCTTAATTACTAATACTTACTGACATCAGAAAAAATATCTGTTAAAATATGATTCATGTCACTAGAAGCAGCTTCTGTTCAACAAGCTCTGCAGGACTGGGACTGGTGCTCTGTGTATCACAACGGCTGAGGCACATCACTCAAAATACTTGCTTTGCATACCTCATTGGTTGGACCTTTCAGAAATATTTTACTGTAGATTTCTGTGTTGTGGGGGCTGTCCCTATGCAACGCAAGGTTTTAAGTTACTTTTTATTTCCTGGTTTTCTTTTTATCTCATATTAACCCTTAAAGCACTGCTATCACAACTATCACACAACTACACACAACTATCAGAATAAACATGACATTCATATCTTGAATTTGCTGCATGTGTGTTTTTTGATCCCTAAATTAGAAAAAAAACTGTTAATAAGGGATTTACAGTATTTATTTATTCTATTTTAAGCATAAACACATCCCAAACCTTTGAGCCCCAAACAACAAATAACAAATATATTTAAATTCTGATGTTTTTCAACCTTTAAAGGTTAAAGGAATTAAAGAATGAATTAAGAATGACACCTTGTGGTCAAACGTGGTTACTGCGGCCCATTTTCTAAACACATGGATGACTATCACTACTATTAAACAAAGACAACGTCCCTCTTTAGCTTTATTAAAAAGAAAAACTGATAACCACGCAGTTGGCTTAAAAGGAAATCTGTGTAACCATCCTTCCAACATGCCTGAGACATTAGACTCTTTTGTGATTATTTCACTGTGAAATTCTTACACATTGTGCCTTAAAGGCACACTTGGTAGTTTTGCTTTCTTTTAGCACTTCTAGAGTCCCTTATTAATTCACTGTTGTAAATGCAAAAGTAAAACCTATCTCCTCGCTGTGCGTTCATCTTTTTAACACCTTAATCTAACAGCTGAAATGTCTCCTCAGCCTTCATTAGTGTCTACAGGAGCGGTTCATCACTAAATCAAATACATCAGCTGTGTTCATGATCTAAAACATGCAGGAAACATGCTGGAAGCAGACTGCAGCACCTGGCATGTCAGCTCCATTTACTAAGTCCAACAGGGACCGGACCGGCACTCTGAAGTTGCAAATGCGGTATTCTGGCCACAGAGGGCGGTGCGGGTCTGAGTGACGTTTCATTAACCCTGAAAAGCAGGGGTGCCCAATCCTGGTCCTGGAGGGCCGGTATCCAGCACGTTTTAGTGGTTCCTCTGCTCCAACACACTTGATTCAGTGGATGAGTCACCTGTGCAGCAGCTCATCAGGCTCTGCAGAAGCCTGTTAATCACCTGCTGATTGAAATCAGGTGTGTTGAAACAGGGTTAAAACTAAAACCTGCTGGATACCGGCCCTCCAGGCCCAGGACTGGGCATCCCTGCTGTAAAGGGTCATTTTAGCACAAACTGGCTCAAGAACATGGTTTAAAAGTATGAAAAAGTTGCATAGTGTTGCAAGTTTCCATCATCTCAAATCTATTACCCTCATTCCATCCACAACACATTCAAGGTTCTTTTACTGTATAATATAAAGAATAGATACCGTGGCGCTATTACACACACCTCTGGTTCACTTTCTAATGCTTCTCTCAGGGATTTTGCTTGGGCCTAATTAGCCATGTTGATGGATTGTATAGACTGTGTGCTATGCTCTTTACGCAGGGCGGTGGGCTGTGAGAGTCTCTGGAGTCTATGTTAAGGCTGTACTTCCCCTTTTGGAGAGTGCTAGCCATTAGCAGGCCTCTCACCCAGCCAACACAGGGGATTATGGGAATAAACGAATGAGACTGTGTGACCTTGGCCTCACACAGCCACTCTGGCATCTGCACGTCACATTCAGGTTGTGTGTTTATCTGCAGTTCTGTTCGTTGCACAAGTGTGCCATGCGTCTGTAAGTGCATTTTGAATTACAGGTGTGTGTTTTTGTCGTGAGTGCACGTGCCTTCCTCTGAACTGTGAGGAAAAAACGAAGAGAGAAAGGTTCATACACAAACACTTCCCTCAAGGGCAACCCCGACAGTGCGGACCACCTATTCTCTGAGACCTTTGTTGCTTTTTTTGGCAACAAGTCAAACAGGATAAGAACTGAGATCTAAAAAAATTGTGAAAAATCTCAACTTGCTAGCATGCTGAGGCTCTGACGTTTTCCCCAGGATGAGATGAAATTTCCAGGGAAACAATGATATATGGGGAATCGTATCTCAGTGTACTCAGCATGAAGTTGCATTACGTCGTTTTGGCTGTCTCTATCAATCTATCAATTAAGATGAAAACATCCCCATGGAACCTGACAGCCTGGCAGGAGTCTTATGACAAACCTTCAAAGCCTCACTGTAGTGTTACTTTGAGGAAATGAGCTAAAGAGGGCTGTGCAATGGGGAAAGAGGCAGGAACACTGAGATTTACCATTCTTCTCCTCTACTGGCACTTGCTGCTGGATATCGTATAACCTAACAGAAGATGATTTCTCTCACAACTGATACGTTATGCAGCTTGATTTTATTTTGAGCAACATGCATCCATCACCTGCAAAGATGAGCTACTTAGTTTGTTACATTTGTTGCTGTCGCCATCACCCTCTCATCCACTCCCACTCTGCTGCTTTCTGTTTAACTTTTTTCATTTTCTGCAGCTTTGCTCCTTCTTTACAGTCACATGATGCACCAATCAGCTGTAAAGCTGCCCAGTTCAACACTTTGCGCATTCTGGAGCGTGCACACAGGGACACATGCAAATGTACTGGTGTTTGATGCATATTGCGGTCGCACTGGTAACCAGTAGAGGGAAACAGAGTGCCGTCATTTCCCTCTACCCCACCCCCCACCCCCATCTGCTGTTGTCATGCACGCAACAAGCATACCCTTCACCGTCCCTCGTCATCTTCCAGCCTCGTGTTTTCAGGAGCTTGTTAAAACTTTCAAGCAAAATGTCTTCCAGCTGACACACAGTCTTTGTGCTATGAGAACGTGGGTTGTGAAAACCACACTGCACGCACGCATGATAAAAATCTGTTATCAGGTTTGTCAGACAACAAATAACAAGGAAGTCTAAGTCATTGAGGGTTTCATTATGCAGCTCAGCAGTTTAAATCTAGCTTCTCATCATTCACACCAGCGCAGAGCTTTAGGTGATCATTCTACAGGCCAAAAGCTGCGATGAATTTCAAAACCCAAATGTGCAAACTGCAGAGAACCTTCTTTATCTGTACACTCAAAAAAATCTGTCACCATTATTATTTTATTTAACATTTTATTTTACTTTTCTCCCCCCATTCAGGTGCAGCTCAGAATCCTTAGCAAGTTAATTCAAAGGGGACAGAGAGTGTTTCGATGCATTAACCTGAGCTCCAAAACCAGAGGAATAATGAATAACAAAAGAAGCTTGGTTAATGCTTCCCATCACTGATTTTATTTAGGTGGTGCACATCAGTGAATACATTATTCATACAATCAACCTGCTAATCATCTTTTATGTAATATCATCTAGGGAATGGCTTTTTTTCCTTTTTAACCAAGCTCATTTTGATGGTGCGCTTTAATTCACTTCCAGCCGAGCAAGGTGTGACTATTTTAACAAATAGGTTGAAGCTCTGACGGTGAGAAAAATCAAGGTATGGAGAAAATAGTCAATGGTTTTTTTGGAGTTTTATACAGAAATAAAATCTATTTTCTACAAGAGAATCAAAGTAGATGATTAAAACAAAAGAAAAAGATTTTTTAAAAATAATGTAATTGCAGACTAGTGTTTACTGTCTACTTATGACTGAACAGAGCCATTTCTCTGTGTTGGACACAGAGTGCTCTAAGTGCCAACAAACCTGCATGTTTTTGTACTCCTTAACAAGCTTCTGGTATAATTTGTAGTACATATTTTTTATTTTTCTTAACAGAATTCATTTAACACCAGAAAGGCCATGGCAGTCATTATGACTGTTATGCAATTTGAATGTTTCATTGGAGTAATTGAACAGATTGCTATAGGAGTGGGGTAGGGGTAGGAAGGTAGCAAAGAAGAATCAACCAAAGGTCACTCAAAGCCAGCCTGAACAGGTGAGTCTTCAGCTGCTTTTTAAAGGAGACCACTGAGTCCACTGATCTCAGGCTCAGGGGGAGAGAGTTCCAGGTTCTGGGGGCCACAGCAGCAAATGATCTGTCACCTTTGGTCTTCAGCCTGGTGCGCTGCACAACCTGTAGGCTTTGATCACTGGACCTCAGGGACCTGCTGGGGGTGTAGGGACTGAGGAGATCACCAATGTATAATGGTGCTTGTCCATGTAAGGCCCTAAAAACCAGAACCAGGATCTTGAAATGAACCCTGAAGCGGGGTGACGTGGGTGTGCTTTAACGACTTGGTCAGAAACCAAGAACAATCATTTTGAACCACCTGTAAATGGTTTAGGAGGTTCTGCTCAGACAAGTGAAAAGCCAGTTGCAGTAGTCTAGGTGTGAGGAGATGAAGGCGTGGATAATAATCTCAAGTTCAGAGCGGGACAGAATGGGACTCAGCTTAGCAATGTTCCTGAGATGGAAGAAGGAGGAGCGAA
>SSNS01000241.1:362553-385915 GCA_006937985.1 Aphyosemion australe | reverse complement strand
AAGGGTTATAATAATTTAAAAAAAATAGTTTAAATGTTGACATGTAAATTTGAGATTAATAAAATAAAGGACTGTGGTGTTGTCCCTAATGCTCAAACTCCATCAGTCAAAATAAGCCGTCATCTTGTCGCAGCAGGCTCTAAGAACAGAGCAATCGAAAGGCTTGATTAATAATATATCTGGGAGGGAAGATGACACGACAGCAGGAAATTAAACCCACTAATAAAAGGAATGGAGGACACGATCATCAGACCTTAATTAAAGACTTTGAAAAGTAGAGGGCATGATTTAAGGCCAGACACATGCGACTTCCCTGCTGACATAAACGATGAGCTAAGGATTATGAGGGCATTGTAACAGGGTGTGTTCCAGAGACCTTGTGCCCTCTTATGACTCTGTTAATGGGTTGCTATTTCTGCTGAGGGATAATTACCAGTCTACATGTTTTTACATGATATAAGCATCTGCACAAGGGTCATTTTAGCTTTTTTCCCCTCGCATTAACCACCTGATTGTTTCCTAAAACGTCTTTAAGGAATAAAAGTCGTATTCCACGTCTGTGCGTTTGCTTCCTCAACTGCTTCAGCCAAAATCTGTTTTTGCTACCAATAGTGAGCAGCTAATGGAGTCTAACACAAACAGCTCACTATAGAGGACTCCTCTTTAGCCTAACAACCCCCAAGGGTTACAGCACAGACACCTGTAATGCATTATATACTTAAAAAAGGGGTCCGCCAAAAAATAGACCTTATGGAATTTAATTACATACAAATTTTAAGTGATTTCTTTTTTTTTTACATAAAGTCAATTAAAGATCCACTTTAAGGTTACCTGTTATGTTTATTTGACTTGTGTTTAACTATTTAACACTAGAACTCCCAGAGAGGGAGCACATTGAACGCATTATGGTGCGTTCAATGCACCTCAAAACGATGCAAGCATGGTTTTAACCGACAAGAGACGCACAAGGAAAGATACACTTCGATTTAGCCGTCAGTTGTATCCGATGCACACTGAAGCTACCGGTGCAGTCGTCATAAACGAACCACCGGTGCAGATCGGTGAATCTCTCCATCCCTAGTGCTAGTTTCCTTCTTTTTTCTTCTTCTGCCCAAATGAAGCACAACTGACACTCTGGGGGTTTGCAGCACCCAAGTGAATTCTTTAAAAGATCTAAGATTGGATATGGAACACGAACACCAAAGCGACATCTAGTGTGTGGAGGTTGTGGTTGCAACAATAGAACAAGGTTTCCAAGGATGCCAGGTTCACTGCCGATATGTGAAGTTACCACGATAAACTCGCTCTGGTTTTAGATAAATAAATAAATAACAGTTGTGTTTTTATTAATTTTAGTTAATAGCATTCCAACGTCCCGCCCATGGGACAAAACACATTGCGTTCATGGGACCTGGAATTTTAAGGGGTTAAATATTATAAAAGTTTTAGCTGGTGTTTACTAGGGCCAAGAATCATTTTTTGAGTGTAGTAAAGCTGACATTTGCAGGTACACATTTTCAAGAGGGTCTAATTGCTGAAGATCTTCTAGACTCCATTCCCTGACTCCCTATTCAGCCTCCAAATGGCACAACTCCAACTTACAGTCATTACTTTCATAAGTTGTCCCCCAACAATGCTAGATAAGGCACTTTTCCTCCACCCAAGCACCTATAGAAACTTTAGCACACCAATATTCTGCCAGATTGAGAGCAGCCAGTTGAGGTGGCTCAGGCATCTAGTTTGGACGCCTCCCTGGTGAGGTTTTCCGGGCACGTCCAACCAGGAGGAGACCCAAAGGAAGACCCAGGACACGCTGGAGGGACTATGTCTCTCGGATGGCCAGGGAGCGCCTTGGGATTCTTCCGGAAGAGCTGGCCCAAGTGGCTGGGGAGAGGGAAGTCTGGACCTCTCCCTTCTTAGGCTGCGGCCCCCGCAACCCGACTCCGGATAAGCGGAAGACAATGGATGGATGGAATATTCTGCCAGGTGCATAAACATCAAACAAACAAAAATCCTCCAAAGTTCCATCCACAGGACCTAAATCCACCCCTGCTGGTGAGCAAATATTCTGGAAGTTCAAATCAAGAAATATCTGAACCTTTTTTTAAATCCTTTTCCATGTGCAGCTTTATTAATGTTGGCCTGCTTTTTGATTTATTTTAACTGTTGTGTCAAAGCAAAAGCTCCATCTCTGCTCTATTATTGTATTGTAGCAAACCGTTAAAGCTGTTAAGTAACATTTATGACATGCCATGATTTAACTGATGTCATGCCAAGGGGCAACTGGCTTCCCATTGCATGGGACAGACTAATCATACTTTGGCAACGAGACTGCAGCAGGCTCATCTGATTGGTTTATCATTCAATTTTGTTTTCATCAGAGAATGCCAACTAAGTCTGATCTCCCCAACATAACCCAATAGGAGACCACTGAAGGGTCTCACCACACACTTAACCCATAGGAATGTTGTTTTGATCATCTCAGAGATTTAGCTCCTTTTGACCTTTGGGGAAAAATGTCGTTTAGGCAATAATGTAACGATGTGAGTACCAGGATGTTTTCAGCTGAACATCCTTCTTGTTGTATGGTAGATATTTAATGGAGATATGCTACACTTGAAAAATGCTACGGAAAACCAGACAATCACTCAAGAGCAACTAAAGGCACAATTTATCAGACAAGACAAATGAAGAAAAGGGGAAATAAAAAGTCTACCACTCTGCTTCGGCTTTTAACAGCTGCATCATTCATCTCTCTGGGGGGGTGCCATGAAAAGGTGACTCAAGCTGTTATTTATCTTTGGCGACATGTTTTTTAAATTTACACCCTATATTCCGCTTTTCAGCCATAATTATGTTTGCAGCCACACATGATGCAAGGGTAGAGATGCAGGGCGTTATGATATTTTCATCATTTGACCTCAGACGAACTCTGTAATAGTGGGTTTGAGGATTTGCACGGCTGTTTTATGCACACGGACACATATATGTGAGGTGAAATCAAAGCCTAGAAAGCAGTAAAACAGAGACGTCAGAAAATTGAATCTCTTCCACAATGTTGCATTATTCATTAATAGTAGCACTGAGAACATATAAAACAACTATCTTCAGAAATTATTGACTTTTTCTCTGCTTTTGAATGGATGGTGCTTTCAGGCTTGCACTATTAGGGCTGCTTAATTGTACCAATATTTTTATTATGTCATTTGTGTGCCAGGACACACACACATTAATTCTGCACTGTGCAAAGTGTGTCTTTGTTTGATAGAAAAATAATTTTCGAGTCGGTTTGATTGCTTGTTGATGTAGCACTTGTTCAGTATCTTCTATTAAGCTTTCATAAATATTAAAACATTTAAAAAAATCTTTTTTTCCCCCCAAGGCTTGCATAATTCTACTTTGAGATGGAAATAAGCAGCTAGAAATATTCAACAAACAAAAAGAGAAAAGATTTTTGTCCCTCATAAGGAACTCTTCCTCAGACTAATGCACCCCACCCCCTTGGATAGGGGATGTAAGGTTGATAAATGGAGCTAATTGTTTTATGACACAGGTGGCCTGATGCTGGCAGCGCAATAAGGCTGAATGAAGAGGCCTTGGGGAGGCCATTACCCTTCCTATTGTTATAAAGAAAAGGGGGGCAAGGCTATGCTAGTGCACGATGAAGGTACTGGGGTCAGTAAAAAAAAAAGCCTCTGGCACAGTTACAGCCTCAGAAACACATGAAAATACCCATAACCTCTAATTAATTAAAAGGGCTGGACAGTTTATTTTGATTTTTAGAGAATTAATTGCAATGTGCTTCCTTCCATGGCAATTTGTCAAATGTTGCTTATATTTAAATTCAGCATTAAAGACATGCTTCATTTTAAAATAAAAAAAAAATCATCCACACTGCTATTCAAGAATCCTGTTTTACCCTATAGAGGTCCTTCACTCATATTTTAATACATTTGCAGTGGTCTATAGTACGAGTGAATGCCTTTTAAGTCGTACTGTGGGAAACAAAGCTCCGGTGCACCTCTTTCTGCACGTTGAATCCAGCAGCTTCAGACGACAGGATCTGAAGGGTTATTTCCTGATATTTGGACATTTCCCCTCTGATTGGCTAACAGCAACGCAAGTCTATCACTGACTCCAATTGCTTTGCAACATTGATGTTTTATCTCCACAAATAACACAAGGTTGGAGGAGTTCTGCCGTGTGGTGGAGTTGCTAATGCTAACGGTTAGCTTCTACTAGCCGAGACGTTCTCTGCTGTTTCCTGGACGCTAAACCAACAACAGCCTTCCCCGTCGTGAGTCAAGATGGGTGAGTCCATGAACGTTAAGTGACAGTGTGACGTAGATCTGTCAGGATTTTCAAATCCTAGAGTTTTAATGTCTATTTTCTATCTGAAGCTAATGCAGGAGATAGGTGTAGGAGACTATTTTCATGTTCAGCCTGCATGAAAAACTCAGTGACTGATTAGAATCAGAAATAATAAATAAAAAAATGTTTTCTCAGTGAAGGACCTCTTTAAAAAACAGAAATGTCTTTGCGGCAAAGTCTTATCAATTACAAAAACAATATGATGAAATCAAATAACATTATCTGCAAGAATCCAGCAGCATCACAAAGGTTCTTAAACTTTCATTGCAATGGGTGAAAATTATAATCTTTGATGCCACTGCTAAAAGATGCATTGTGGAATGGAATGTTTTGTTTTTTTCCCCAGTTTATGTATACATATGTGTACACATATTTATATATTTGTAGCAACGCTTAAAGTGGGCCGGTTCATATCACCACTTTAAAATTTTACCTGTCAATGTTCCAGGACCTTTTCTGGCCATTTATCAGTCAAAATCAGTTTGCAAGTCTAAACTCTGTATGAGCGCTAACAGATTATATGAGATCTTACTAGATTGCGTGACATGGCTCATCATATTATTTTCCAGAATTGACCAAAGTGGCTGTAACTCCATCTCTTTAAACATAGATTTAACAACTCCAGCATGAAAGGCTGTGGGTACTAACAATTTCTTCAATGAATCCTTGGTTTTCAGTTACATCAGTACACTTACATAGTATATTACTTCAAAAGCCTGTATTTATTTCACATTATGTCATCTCCAGAAAAAAAATGCAATTAAAATGAGCAAAGTAATGCAATTATCAAGTAGCATTTAACATAAAGAAATTGATTACAAAAGCATTTTCTGTGACAGGAAAGTCATTACTTGCTGTCAAGCTACAGGTAGAACAACTGTGAATTTTCACAGAATTATATTAATATGTAGAGGAAATTATCAATGGTTACCGTCCCTGTAGACTTTTAAAAGTGGCCAAGATGACAGATGGATTGCCTGCTCTGCATATGTGGGGTCGGACGTATTGATCTGTGGGATTAATGCTAGCCCCCGGAGATGACGGCAGTCTAACAGCCTTTCTGTAATTACACATTTACATGGGAGACCCGTCTCAGAAGATGCTGACCGGCCAACTTTCCTTATACACAGAAAGTGGAAACAAATTTAGTTTTTTTATTGTTTTGTTACTTTGCAAAATAATAAAAAAATGGCAATTGTTTACAAATTTAATGGGAATTCTTCAGGAATCATGTAAAACTTTTGATCCCAGGTAAAAACCTATCTCTTTATTTTTCTTTTGTTAAATGACAGTGGGCTAGTTAACACTGATTACTATAGATCCATTGACACGTTATGTTGTGCGCCCAACCCCATACCCCCCAGCTTCTGGCCAGAGGGCCAAGAAGACGGACCCCCCTCGTTGACCACCATTGTTATAATCCATCAGTTGTCAATAAATTGAGCTAAATAGCTGAAAAATAAACTATCAGCATGGTTTACACATGCAGCACTGTAGGCTGCACAAATAGATGAAAGAAGGACAGTAACGTAAAAGTTTACAGACTTCCAGCTGATAAAATATGCTGAAGGCAATGGTTAACAGCAGCCATGAATAGAGATGAACCATCTATACATCGTGGCAGCCAAAGTCTCATGACAGAATAAAAAAGTCAAATATCTGCACCGCATGTCCAGACATAAACAAGTTATAGCCAAGTTGTATGATTTTTTTACATAGTTATGCACGACACAAGGAGCCAGGGGAAGAGCATCACCAAGTGGAGGCAGTGAGACGAGGAGAGCTGCTGCAGATCAGTCCTGATAAACTCACAACGATAACGGTCCTGTTACAATAACGATACAAAATGTGTTGTGTAACTGGAGTGGGCTGCATCTAATGTATTTGTTTCGTGTTTCTCTTTATGGTGTTCGTCAGAATAAACGGAGAATCTATTAATCTCCAAAGACAAAACGTGTCACGGCGATCCTTCAGCATTAACCCACACAACGAGATCCGGTTACACCTTTGTTGCTTCAGCTGTGGAAAGTCCAGGCGGCCCATTCTGAGGACTGTCATCCCCACAGCTCATTAGCTATTTCAAACAGATCTGGAAGCTTTGTGCTAAACACCATTAGCTTTCAGATGTAACTTTTTGATCATCTGCACAAAGATGTGTAAAATAGTAATATCTAAATCCTATTAGTTTTATTTTGTTAGCTCAAATTGCAGAGATACAGGTTTAGATAGTGGCTGCAGAGGGCCCTTTTGCCCTCCAGCGTTGTGCGCTATTACCCAGATGTAAACAGTAACATTCCAGGGGTTTATAGGAGCCTGAACAAATAGTGAAAGTCCATGTCATGAATGAATCATTCAATACTGGAGAATCATTTTACTGACTCGTGATTCACAATTCACAGTTCCAACTGACTCCTTCACTGACTCATCCCTGTTACTGTTAGCAAACTAATTCCATTAGTAGAAATATATCTAGATTACCATTAAAATTGTGGAAAAAAAGCAACAGCCAGTTGCAATTACTTACAAAAGTCCAGTTGCTTTTACATATAATTGTACCATATAATATATAATTGTGATTAAAAATGGAATAAAATATATGAAAAAAAAAATAAAATGGAATATCTTTCATGTGCCTTTGAGTCTCTGCAGCATGTCCTGCAGAGCACATGCAAAGAACATGTCAAAATATACAATTATTTTATTTTCTGTTGTTTAAAATGGCAAAAAATCCACACACTTCTATCTGCAGAGTTTTTATTTTCAAGCTTTCGGTCAAAAGACCTTCATCAGGAGTTGTTCATCTGTTGTTTAAAAAGCATAAAATAATTTCATGCAGTGATACACAAGCCAGATTTGGGCCGGATGTCATTGCTAAACAGAATACTACAGTAGGAAAAAGGCTCCTCATGACACCAGATTATCACGAGGAGCCTTCTGCAATCTCACTGCAGACTGAACTCTTTGTGTCCTTCCCCTGCTTGAAGCAGCTTTTCTGCTAATGCTCCACAATTTAATTTTCATTTTTAATGAACGGTTATTAGTCAACATTAAATACTCATACAATTAACTCTGTCAGACCTGCCGCTGAAATCCTGTCATTTATCTGAAGCTAAATGCTAATAGGAAAGCACTGGTTCAAAACACAAGTAGTTTGTGAATTCTGTTTCATTCCTATCAAGTGTGCCACATGTGCACAAAGGTAGTTGTGCCTTGACATGAAAAATATGCTTTGCGTACTGCTGCTGGTGCACGGGGCAGGGTGCCTTTGAATTCAATCCTCACAGCACTGCTGGGTTCAGAATAAAGGAATGAAGGCTTTTCTTTGTGGCTGAGTGAGACCAAATGTATGGTGCTATATATAAACACACAACAAAGGCTAGTGGATCTATTTTATTTCAGAAATTCACAGTTTTCAACATAGTTTAGAAAAGTGGCTGCTCACCTAACCCTTAATGTGTTTATTTATATTTAACTAAAGAGTTGAATTTGCTTAAATGACTGAATGCAGAGCTCCAAGCGTTTGTCTCAGCTCTGCAGAAATAGGAGGAAGCTTGAACCAGTGGGCCCAGTTACCTGATATTTTCAGACAAATACGTTAGGGAGGCCCAGCCAGTGCATGATAGCATAAGATAAACTAAAACTTAAGTTTCAATTGATCTATATTTTGGTAACACTTTACAATAAGGGTTCCTTTATTAACATTACTTAGTGCATTATTAGTACCTTAATAATGTTACTTAGTTTATTATTAAGATTAATAACGATTAAATAAAGTATTAAAACTGCTTAATATTAATATTAAGTAATGCATGACTAATCAGACCCCCCCTCCCTTTTTTTTTTCTCCTAACCTTAAGGACACTTAATAGTCAACAATACATAATAAAGGGATCCCTTGTTTATTGTTGCTTAATAATGCACTAACATTAATAAAGGAACCTTTATTGTAAAGCATTGCATATATTTCTTTTAAAATTTTACCCTTTAATCAAGGGGTGCCCAATCCTGGTCCTGGAGGGCCGGTTTCCGGCATGTTTTAGTTTTAACCCTGTTTCAACACACCTGATTTCAATCAGCAGGTGATTAACAGGCTTCTGCAGAGCCTGATGAGCTGCTGAACAGGTGATTCTGCTGGTGGTGGTCGGAGGGACTGGTGGCGCCAGTGCTCGGCAGCCTCGTCTCCGTCAGTGCGCCCCAGGTCAGCTGTAGCTACGTTGTAGCTCATCCCCACCAGCGTGTGAATGTGTGTGTGAATGGGTGGATGACTGATTGTGTTGTGAAGCGCCTTGGGGGGTTGTAGAACCCTAAGAAGGCGCTATACAAATACAGGCCATTTACCATTTTACCATTTACCATTCAACCACTGAATCAAGCGTGTTGGAGCAGAGAAACCACTAAAACATGCTAGATACCGACCCTCCAGGACCAGGATTGGGCACCCCTGCTTTAATCAATTTTTGTAACATAAGTGATGCAACTGTTAAATATTTAAAGTCATTGATAAAATATCAGTTGATTTCCTGTATAATCGTTGAACCTGTTGGTATTTTAAAATTGATTTATGATGTGATCTTCTAACTAAGGAGCTGACACCTCCCCACATCAAGTATACCCAGTGATTTGATGCTTGGTTTGGCCCTTTTCTTGTCCTCTAATCCCTTCCCAACAGTCAATGGTCAATATTTCTGAGTCTGGTTCTGCTGGAGTTTTATTTAAAGAGAGTTTCCTTCCCCGCTCTCACACTCTGTCCCATAAATTCTCCAGGAGAGCCGAATCCATATTAAAATTTGATGTCATTAATTTACTCTAAAATAGATATTATGTTTAATCTGCGCTATTTAAGTGAGCCAAACTGCAATTTTTGATTATTTCAGTCCTAAAAAAGTAAGCTTCTACTAAAACTTTTTAAAATAAGTCTAGCAGCTAATGAAAAATGCCTTTTGATGATTAATGTCACTGCAAGTGTCAAGGTGCTAATTACTCACAGATGGTTGAATTTAAGAGCCTGGCACCTTGTTAATATCAGTTTATAAAGCATGAATTCTACCCACTTGTTTAAGGGTGTGGAACACTGAAAAACCATTCTTTATATATTATTTCTGATTATAATCAGTCTCTGAGTTTTTCATGCAGGCTGAACATGAAAATCGTCTCCTACACTTATCTCCTGCATTAGCTCCTGATAGAAAATAGACGGTGAAACTCTAGGATTTGAAAATCCTGACAGATCTACGTCACACTGTCACTTAACATTCATGGACTCACCCATCTTGACTCACGACGGGGAAGGCTCCCAGCCAGCACACATAGTGAAAGATCTAAGCAGGCTCCACATGGGTTTTCAGAGGGTTTGAGTCAAACCCGTGCAAACCCCCTTGGGGCCACCATGGAAACTGCGGACAAACCCTGGTGGGACTCATATAGGCTGCCCATATAGATTCCATATGGGGCCCACCTATGTGTGCTGGCTGGGCTGTTGTTGGTTTAGCATCCAGGAAACAGCAGAGAACGTCTCAACTAGTAGAAGCTAACCGTTAGCANTTAGCAACTCCACCACACAGCAGAACTCCTCCAGGTTTGTGTTATTTGTGGAGATAAAACATCAACGTTGCAGAGCAAACAGAGTCAGTGGTAGAGTTGTGTTGCTGTTAGCCAATCAGAGAAGAGATGTCCAAATATCAGGAAATAAGAGTCCAAAATTCTGCCATCTGAAGCTACTTTCACCTCCAGCTGACTTGTACTTCCTGATTTCACTTTTAAGTCAACAGTGGGCTATTATTAATGTAATATATTAAGACATTCAATAATGCAAAAAGGGAAAGGTGAAAAGTTGCTTGAAAAACACTAACACATTTACAGTAGGCTACACTTTAATTGTAAACATACCAAAACCAAGCATTTGGCAAAGATGACCATGCAGTTTGATCTTAATTTGGAATGTTTTCTGTTTAAGATCTTCTTATTTAACTTTGGACTGCTTCTTAAAGCAACATTCCGCAACTTTTACACCTTAAAATTATGCTTTTAAAACACCTAAAATTAAGTTTTTATGTCATACTATTATCTATTATGTTCATTTTCATACCTGTGATAGCGTTGGGGGGTCCAACGTCTGTTTACTGCACTAACCAGTTTTTGAGCTTCGGGTAGCTGCCGGAAGTACTGACTGGGTGTCGTTTTACGGCAGAATATGACAAGCCAAAGGGATAAAAAAAGTGCATGTTCTAAACGCGCGTTATGTCCGCCAAAATGCGCGCCCTGAACGCGCGTTTTGACACCAAAGGGGGCAAAAACTCATGTGTTCTAAAAGCTAGCATTATGTCCGCCAAAACGTGCGTCTTGAACGCGCGTTTTGGCGGACATAATGCAAGTTCAGAATGTGCATTTTTTTATCCCTTTGGCTTGCCATAATTGTATAACGTAGACTCGTGGTTTAGCAATGGCTGATCCACCAAAGAAAGCTAGAAATCCCTTATCAGAGGAATATAGGAAAAGAAAAGAAGAACGTGATAGAGCAAGAGCAAAGACCAGAGTTATTATTGGGCCGTCTTTTCCTCGCTGGAGAGCTCTTTTAGAAAGAACAGCATGAACTACAGACTCTGACCTAGCCGTGCTGCTAATGGCTAGGTAAGTAATAAATTATTTCACCAGGGTTATTGTGTTTGGTCGGGCATAAAGTTGTTATTCAGTCCTGATAAAACTATTTATTCAACGTGTGGAGGTGGGAAAGTTTGTTTTCGTTGTTTTGCCTGACATTAGGAATGTAAACATGCCTCTTATGCCCGAGAGAGTGATTTGATTTTACGACAGTGACGTTACGCAGAAAGCCTTGAGAGGGCGGCAGAGACCATATAACTGCAAAGTTGCGGAATGCTGCTTTAATCATAAAAAAGTAGAAAATGCAAAAATAAAAAACTCACATATGAATGTTTTCAATCCAGAAAAATCCATTGATAAAACCAGCTGTATATATTTAAATTGTAAAAAATCAGCTGAAAAAGAAATCTTGAGACTCAGTGACTAAAGTTTTAAAGGCATGGTTAAATGTTGTAAAAAAATATAACAGAATTGCTTTTTAGTAAACACTAATTCAGATACATATTTTCTGCCTCTCCGTCATACACATTTGCATGAATTCCATCTGGAACATTTGGTCATTATGTTGTTAAGTTTCTGCTTGGGCGAGCAAAGCATCCTCACAGCTGGGCTTTAGGTAAGCTGCAGCCCACCAAATGATGGCAAACTAGTGAAGTGACTCACACAGCATTCAGCTGAAGGGCCCATTCCTGTCAAGGTTGATTTACCATCACCTGTCATCCTGGAGAAATGGGTAATGCCACTTATTCTACCACAGATTTGTGTATCAGAGCAGGTGAATACATTTTGGTAATCAGGTATTTCTAAAAGACATCATAGCACCGAATGCTTACCATAAATTACAGCCCACATGTAAAATGACTGAAATGGGCAGTTAGGAAGGTGTTGCACACTGATGTTATCAATAAACGAGGGAGCTAAACTAAATTGATTTTGTCCCAGCATTTTGTCTTGATTGTGTTTTGTTTATGTTTGTCTTTGGACTTGGACCATTAACTTATTGTCGTGGTTATTATCTGCAATACCACTGCCGTGTGTGAGGCATATGCTTCCATCAAACTCTCATTAACCTTGTCTCTGATTATGTCCTGCATGGTGAGATTACTCTCGGAGATTTCCCACACACCAGAGTGGCCATTTACAGCTCAATGATGATTAACAGTCCAAACAAACACTATCCCTCTGGTCTCTGTTCACGCAACTGAGGACATGCAACACTGTCTCCAGGTGCTGGAGGACACGACACAATATTTAGACTTTTTTTGCTTTCAAAGTGAAAGACGATATTTATTTTATTTCTGCAAATGGTTCAGAGAATTTTCAAGAAGCAAAGTTATTTTGTGTCAGAAGCTTGAAGGCACAGTGTGTAATATTTTTACTTGTTTACTATCAAATTCTATTTATCTGTTCACAAAATTGTCCTTTTTCATTAATATTTCTCACCTATTCTAAATATTCCTATTAGCTTGAAATTTTATATTTTTATATACTTAAACTGTGGTTGGCACTCCATAGTCATGCGCCATCTTGAAATACCGTAGCTGTTTAGGGACATTCAAGATATGTATAATGCATTTAGCATTTGCACTTCGACATGAAAGTTCTCCTCGTTATGCGGGGGATTGCGTTAGTTCTCTTTGTGGCAGCCTTGCAGGTTTGGGGAAATTCTGCTCCTTCCCGTTGGGTTGCTCGCCCTGCTCTAACTACATGTGATCGCTGGATTGAAAGCTGGAAATCATTTATGACTTATGACAGACAGATGAAAGCTGGTGTGTGGTGTTTTCTGTGTGTGACCCCCAAAGTAGCTGTCACTAGTTTGCGGACAAATGACGAAGAGGACAAAGACTGGAGCGGACTGCAAGCTGTGGATCTATCTGGCATTCATTACAAGTCTGGATATTCCCAGTACATCCTGGAACCTGAGCGGACATTCTTCTTTGCCGTTTTCGTTTCGTACAGCTTGTCATTGTAGCTCAGGCTAGTGTGAGCAGTGGCTTGCGCTAACATTAGCAGTAGCTTGGACTAGTGTTGTTACCATGAATGTTTATATAGCAGATGTTGAAGTGAAGAACATGCTAATTGAAAGGCGGTGTGTTTTGCTTATGATGTGTTAAACCAGCTTTTCTCAGATTGAACCCTTTCTCTGTGGCCATCACAACAATATTTATTTTATTTATTTATTAGCTTATACTTTAGGAGGATAAAACCACTTGAGATTGATCATCTTGTTTTTGAGTGGGTCCTCCAACAATAACGCAAATAAAGTACAAGAAAGCAGAGACAGTAAGTCTGAAACATAGATCACAAACGAAAACTAATTAACAAAATCTACAAAAAAAATCCTGCTATGGTACAAACAAGAGATAAATGTAAATACAATACTTTAGCTATATAATTGTAATATCAGGCAATTATAAGTCTGCTTTACATGCTCATAAACGGCATTTCTAAATAAGCAAAATGAAGATAATGATCTTAAATATGCAGGTAACATGTTCCAGTCCCGAGGAGCTTTAACACAGAATGCACGTTTCCCTACTTCTTTTTTAAATCGAGGTGTTACAAAAGAGAGCTGATCATTGATCCTAGTGTGATACACAGAATTAAAGGGTACTAACAATATTTTCAAATAAGATGGAAAATCAGAAAAAGATGCATTTAAAAATAAGTGACAACCAGTGAAATTGAGAAAACATTTCAACATTAAACACATTTCAGAAAATATTGTATTGGAAAACAGGTGGGGGACAGCACAGACCTTTTGGTGTACTACATTAGACACTCAAAGCTGCCTGTATTCAACAACAGCAAGGTTCTCCATATTTGACCCATCCCCTGGGGGAGCGGTGAGCTGCAGACGCAGCTGCGCTCGGGAACCATTTGGTGGTTTAACCCCCCAATCCAAATTAAATAATGTGGTTTCATACTCTAGAACCCATCTATGTGAGCAATATCCCACTTACCAGTCATGGTTTTACTAAACTGCCATCCTATCCATTGTTTCTATTTTTGAATGCAAGTTTTTAGCCATTATTGAAGGCACAGGATGTGCTCAGGCAAGATAAGTCCTGCCCTTTAAGAAACTGGCTGAGAGGAATGTGAAACATGCATTTGTGGTTCTTAGAAATGTAAAATGGCAAAAGTGTTGAGAAAAAAGTAGTAACCTGTAGCTCAAATGACATTTTGAACTTTGATAATGCGTTGTGGCGATGGAATTTACATCCCACCCTTTGTCCAGAAATGTTTTACAATGGCATTTTCTCACATTTAGATTTTCATAGATGACCCACAAAGAGGACCATTAGCACCAGTGAGAGGAGCAGTGATTATTTTCAAAGGCCTTCCTTTTGAATCAAAGTATCAGCAGCAGTTACACTGTTGGTAGAGACTCTACCCGTCTCCAGTCAGACAGCAAATATGTGATGTCCTCATGCAAATTCTGATCTGAATTAATTTATATGTTTGCATGGACCCTCCATTGATTTCCATTCATTTTTTTTTCACTTTGTGACTGTATTATGCCTAACCTATACCCTAACCCTTACCATAACCAATGATGTTCTATTCCTAACCCATACCCTAACCCTAACCAATGATGTTCTATTCCTAACCCATACCCTAACCCTAACCAATGATGTTCTATTCCTAACCCATACCCTAACCCTAACCAATGATGTTTTATTCCTAACCCATACCCTAACCCTAACCAATGATGTTTTATTCCTAACACATACCCTAACCCTAACCAATGATGTTTTATTCCTAACACATACCCTAACCCTAACCCTAACCCTAACCAATGATGTTTTATTCCTAACACAAAAATGATGACCCATTTAGCTTTCCATTTACATATTATAAGCATTTTGGATTTTCATACACCGTCTCACACTGCCCGGCTGACTGCTCCAGATCACCGGACCAGAAAACGTGTTTACGCTGATGATTTGAAAGAAGCAGACAGGTCTTAAAACACTCGTGTGTCACCTGAACCAGTCATTCATGCTTTGCTTCAGTGTAACGTCTATTTAATGTCTTTATTCTTTTCTTTTGTGGCAGTTAGCAAACAGCAACTCAAAAGAAACAAACATATATATGGATTTGTATATAATTTAACTAGTGTGAATGGTATAGCTGTAAAACTATTCATTACCACGGGTAGATTGGTAATTGGAAGGAAAAGCTGAACTAACAGATGCTGCTTGAAACTTGAACTTGTAAAAAAAATTGCTGATTTGATCTGTTTTTGCATGCATCAATGTACAATTTAGATTGAAAACAACTACAGATCATGAAGAATTTTGAGGCTGCTGACTGATATTACAACAGAACTAAACTTTTTTTGCAAGAAGACACACCTTTTTTCATTTCTGGGTGTCGCTTTACCAAAAACGCTTCTTTTATAGGAGATGCCCTGATGCTATAATGATTCACAATGTTGGTTGACCAAAAAAAAAAAAAATTACTTTGTTTTATTGTAAATAAAGTAATATGAAGGCACTTTAATCAGTTGTTTAAAATATTTCAGTCATCTGCTCTATGACGGCTGACTCATATACCCTTGACAAGTTAGTCTCACCAAAGTGGTGGTTGGTGGGATTTTTTTTTTAGCATTTATAAATACATAACAAGTGATTTTGTACTGTAAGATAATGCACTGTACTGCATTGCACAGGCTGATATGGTTCTATTACAGCAACAGCCCGGTTGCCACCCTGAGATTGGTTCCTTTTCAAAAACTGGTTCATCATCTCGTCATGTTGTCTCCCTCGAGACACAAACGAGCAGCAGGTAAACTGCCACTTTCAGAACCCACATCGCACAAGCAGGTGTTAGGGTTGAGAATAGAATGTTTCCGCTGAGTACGGATACTGAGGAAAAACTCTGCACTCTCATGGCTCCTTGCAGAGAAACAAATGGCAGGTTAGCAATACATCTTGGAGCTTTGGAACTGGAAAGGCAGGGACAGTAAGGCTTTAGACATTATGTACTTTCAGATAAAGAGTTCTGCAAACTTTGAGAGTGATGGGGACCACAGTGGACCGCAACACTTAGAGGCCGTTTTTCTCAGGAAGCTTTTAGGAAAACTTGAGCCGTCTAGTACTTGTTCCAATAATCCTTGGTCTTGTTTGCTGAAAGTGATAAATGATGCATTTCATTAGCATTTTATTATGACTTTATCATTACTTCTGCTTAGATGTTTAAAGGCATACTACACAACTTTTTCATATTTTTAAATCATTTTCTTGAGCCAGTATGTGCTAAAATGACCCTTTACAGGTTTAATGACATGTCACTCAGACCCCCACTGCCCCTTGTGGCCAGAATACCGCACTTGCAACTTCAGAGTGCCGGTCCGTTCCCTGCTGGAGTTGACATGCCTGGTGCTGCAGTCTGCTTCCAGCATGTTTCCTGTATGTTTTAGATCAAGAACACAGCTGATTTGTTTGATTTAGTGATGAACCGCTCCTGTAGACACTAATGAAGGCTGAGGAGACATTTCAGCAGTTACATTAGGATGATAAAAAGACACAGCGAGGAGATAAGTTTCACTTTTGGTTTCTCCAACAGAACACTAGGGGGTGCTAAAAGCAAGCCAAAACGGCCCAGTATCCCTTTAAGAAACTTAGAAAAATGCTAATATAAAAAATGGTAAGTAACTTGTATTTGTATAGTGCCTTCTAGGGTTCCACAACCCCCAAGGTGCTTTACAACACAACAAGTCATTCGCGCACGTACACACATACACAATCACACACTGAAGCGCCACAGCTGCCCTGGGGCACACTGATGGAAGCAAGGCAGCAGAACACTGGCGCCACCGGCCTCTACAACCACCACCAGCAACAACTGCAATGGACTGAGCAGGACTCAATCTTGCAATCTTTACAACCAGACTGTGGCTAGCCACATCAATTCTGCACAACAGTTTGAAGAATGTGTTACTATTTTTGCTGTGAGAAACTGCAAAAGCTTAAAACCATTCAAGCATTAAAAAAACCAAAAGTAATTGAGTTTACTTTTACAAGCTGACGATAGGAAGTTAAAATGTTCATTTCTTTGTCTAAATCTTGTTGTATTTCTAATCTATTAAAAGCAATAATTGCTGATACAATCATTACATTTAATTTGGTGCAACTGATTCATATTTATGTGCATTATCACAGATTAAAAAATTATTTGACCAATAAATGTTTTTTTAAGCACATAAAAGAGACAAAAAAGAAAAAAAAAAGGAGGAAAAGTAAGAGACAGGAGCGTTTTTCCACCACCAGCTGCTCAGGTATTAGACAATGTGGTGAGGTGGGTTTGGTGACCCGTGTCCCCCGCCTTTCAAATTCCATCTCCTTCAATGGAATCAGGTGTCAAAGTTTGCAGAGGATGTAGTGAAAACAAGCCAAACTCAATAACGGCCAGAGCTGTCACAGCTATTGAAAAGGCCTATAAAATAACCTAATAAACAGGAGAGAGTTGTCTTCAACCCCGTGCTGCTGTCTTCATGGACAGCAATGTCTCAACACTGGTATCCCTGCATGATAAATGAGTGATTCTGTACAACATGTTTTTCAATTTGGAAGAACAGAAAGTATCTTGGATTGCTGATGACAGACCAGAAAATGAATTATCTGGCACCATTATTACAACCTGATTTCACAGAACAGTGTGTATTAATGCCTGTATCATGTTTTACATCGTATAAGTCTGGAAAATACATGTAACAATGTGAAATAACACTGAGAAAAGAAATGTTGACTTTACCTAACTAAGTTATGTTTACTGGTTCCACTAAACCTACTTGCATAAATATAAAGCAATATAATAATATACGTTGTTATGCTAATAAAAATGTTTATTACTCTTTACATTGAAGTTTAATGGAACCGTGACAAAATGGTTAAGTAAATTCAGCATTTAATTTCTTAGAGTGTACAAGCTAGACATGAAAGGAAAAATCAGGGAAGCTTTTATTTTTATCATGCTATTTTACACCTTACAGAGCAAAGAAATGCACAATATGATCAAATATTACTATTGGCACTATTGAGATGTCATTTTTTATGAACTACAAGTTATTTGAGGGCTATTCCTTCAACCTGGAAATAAGACTCGGGCTGTTTCTCAATACTCAAGGACGCTAGTGCGTTCTTGTGTACTTGACAAGTATGTTCTTGGCAAGGACACCAGGAAGTCAGTTCAACTGAGTATGGGAGGACGAGGACGGCATTTGGAGCAGAAGCGTACTCTGTTACACCCTGGCAATTGCTACGGTTAAAAAAATGACCTGACATAAAAATAAAAGTCTAGTTTGTCCCTTAAATAACAAAATAACAATGAATGCATATTATTTGTACAGTATTTGCTCCACTTTTGATCAAAATTGATAAAATACCAGCATTTCCCACTGTTAAATGAAGAAAAAAGTTTATTTTTCATCAAAACAGAGCTATTTAAGGCATCACTGCTTTTATTTTGATAGTGGGTTGGCTAATCAGCATGTTGAGAGATCATGACGTCTGAAGAAATGGTTTGCGACGCAATGCATTGTGGGAAACCTTGCCGGCCAAGTCACCAGAAGGTGGTGGAATATAATGGGCGGAGCAAGAACACATCCGGGAACTTGGAGCGTACTTGCATGAAAGCGTTCCTAAGATTAGAACAGTACTTGGTCCAACGATGATGATGTTTCACAAGAACTTGAGTACACAAGTACAGACAAGTACGCATGTTAAGAAACGGCCCTGGATTTGACAAAACCCCGCCCCTCCCCTTGTGAATTCCACTATAATACACAGCTGCAGACCCAGAGACAGCAGATTCATGTTTGCTACAGATTCACGCCCATTGTGTCTCACTCAGGGATCGCTTACCTTAATTTGACTCAATGCATTTTATTTATTCATTCATTCATTCATTCATTCATTCATTCATTCATTCAATCATTCATTCATTCATCACAGCAGCACTGATGTGCTAAACATTTTTACAGATAAAATAAATAAATACAACATTTTAAAAATCAATAGCAGGAAGAAATTTGTGCTTTTTGATAATGAAACATGCATTATTTTTCAATAATGGAAAAAAATACACATTTCACACAATGATTTAAATCCAAAATAGATAGATTACTCAATAAAAAAATAAATACAAAACAGAATCTCTAACTGGACGCCGAAGAGCACATTGACTCTACATTGCGACAAACACATAACAGGAGCAGCACGTTGTTAGAAAGTCAGACAAATTCTAGGATTCAATTAGCTTTTATTCTCCTACATTCAAAGACAATTCAAAACCTAATTAAACTTGAGAGGTTGCATTAGTTACAAACTAAGATCAATCACGGCGCTGTTGTTTTAGCCACTACTCCAATTTCAGCAGTAAGACAGCGTTGAGAATGGCAAGCTGAAAGCAACGGATGACACCAAAAGGCCATAACAAGATGTGTCTTCCCCATTAATCAATGCCTTCCACACAATTTGCTGTCTGTGAATTGGGACTGACCTGTCTCAAGGGTCACTTGCCAATTTTCGGCTGCAGTCAGCCCGCTTTGCGCTGAGCTGTGTGCTTATGCCCAATGTTCCTTTTGAGTGATTTCATCTTTAAGATCATGGCTGATGCATTCCTCTATCTGTGAGGCAGATATTCTCACAAAAGGCACTCCAAGGATGCTGGGGATTTAAATAGGTTATTTACCACAGCTAATGGTGGCGAGATAGGTATTTGATGATGCTGTGTGTGCCTTTTATACTTCTGTCCATTCATGTGTAGCAATTGTTGTCCCCATACAGGATGTGTGGGAATTGCAGTTTACTGCTGATGTAACCTAAAGCACTGATTTGTCTGCATTTGTGGTCGTGTCACAATCATCATTATGAACTCTGAAGCTCTTTTGTTGATGCACTGTGCTATTCATTAATGTGCTAAATAATGTAACCTATAGAAATTTTTGTTTTCTGCAGAAAAATGTGCAGCTGAAAAGTAATAGACCTCAAAATTTAGATTGTTTCAGACAAAGAGAATTAACTATTTGATCATATTTGGTTTCAAAATAGATATATTTGTGAAAAACGTTAATTCTAGTGGGATGAATATAAAAAAAAAATCCAAGTTGAGCTACTTTGAAACAAAGACATTTAACCATTTGCCTGTATGTCAACCATCTGTAACGTGTGTATTTGGGTCTGATGGACAAACAGCATGATTTATACATGGGTTCATGTTTCCAGTTGAAGAACCTTTGATAGAAGAATTGCATGTTTACCAAATCACCTCTATTTCTTTCAGGGGAACAGTGTGAGGTGCATTTTCACTTTGGTTTTTGCCCATTGCTGTAGATGCATTCTGTCTTAAAAATAGAAAAATAATCTCGACAATCTGGATGCTGCCTGACTCTTTCATAGATTTACAGTAGAGACATACAAATATGTTCTAATGGCTTTTAAAAAGTGTGATCAGCATTAGCAAAATACAAGTTATATATATATATATATAAATTTATATAGAAAACACAAATCAGTGCAAATGATCATGGATTAAACCAGCCCAGTAGTTATAGTTTGTAAAATATGTTGCGTCTATTATAAACTGTCCTTTCTACTTGATTAGTAAACATGATCAATCTCATCAGGTAGATTTTTTTTACCATTTTATTTATCTCTTCTAGACTTTAGAACAATTGTTGAACTGTAAGAAGCTCATTCATCTTGGCTTTTTCATGCCACCAATTCAATCGATGATAGATATTCATACATAGTCCTTCAGGGTGGATGTCCCTCTGTTAAGGGTCATTCAGTACCTGTACAAAGAGATAGTGATAGTTGGACTCCACCAGGGCTGCCCTTTTTCACCAGTTCTGTTCATTGTCTTTATAGACAGAATTTCTAGGCACAGCATGTGGGGGGGAGGGTGCCGAGTTTAGTGGCAGGAGGATCTAGTCTCTGCTTTTTGCAGATGATGTGGTCCTCTTAGTTCCATTAAGTTGTGACCTTGAATGCTTGCTGGGGAGGTTTGCAGCCGAGTGTGAAGTGGCTAGGATAAAGATCAGCATATCCATGACCATGGCCCTTGACTGGAAAATGGTGGTTTGCCAACTCCAGGTCAAGACAGCGAGTATCTCAGGGTCTTGGTCATGAATGAGGAAGGAGGGAGCAGGAGATTGACAGGTGGATCAGGGCAGCGTCTGCAGTGATGTGGAAGAAACTGGTTAGTTTATTAGAGGGAGCTAAGCCAGAAAGCAAAGCTGTCAATTTACCGGGTGACCTTCCTCCCAATCATCACCGATGATCTTTAGCTGTGGGTAATGACCGAAACAAGACCACAAATACAATTGGCTAAAAGAGTTTTCTCTGTTGGGTGGCTAGGCTCAGCCTTAGAGATAAGGTGACGAGCGCCGACATTCGGGAGAGACTCAGAGTACAGTAGAGCCACCTGTTCGTCCAAGTCAAGAGGAGTCAGCTCAGGTGGTTTGTGCATTTGATGAGAGTGTCAGCCTGGTCAACCCAGGACACGTTGGATTGATTATATCTCCACATTGGCCAGGGAATGCTTGGGAATCCTGCAGAGCTGTTGGAAGTTGCTGGGGAAAGGGAGGTTTTGGCCTCTATGGAGCTGCTACCCCCACGAACACGAATCAGATATGAGGATAAAAATGGACAAACATGGTCATTTTCTTCTCCAAAGTGTGTAAACCCTTGCTGCTTTAGTTAAATTGTTCCATCTTGATTTTTGAACATGTAAATGTGTGAGTGGCATCTGTTTCTTCACACGCCCATTGGCACATGTATTTGGAACTTCTTTTAGGACTAATAATGAGACATTTCAGGTTTTTCCCAACCAATTTGTAGTTTTATGCTGGAATCCATCTTGGGGCTAAATTTAGGTGGGTGGATGAAAAGTTGCAGGTGGTTCAGCTTCACACACCAGGTGCTGCCGCAGCAATCAAACCCATGCAGGGGAGGGAAGAGAGGAGAAGGCAAGAGAGAAATACCAGCTCATAATGCTTTTATATCATGTTCAAATTGTACCACCTGTTGGAAAATGAAGTTGGATAATAGTAGCATGAGACTCTCAAAAATACCAGTGTCATCTTTTATTTCTGTGGCACATTTTATGCAGCAGCTGAAATATTAAACAGTAGGGATGTAAGAAAATATCGATATGGCAATATATAGTGATATTTTTTCCTGCAATATTATATCGATATTCAAAAGTTGTGCATCGATTTTTTGGAAGAATTTACATGCAAACATTTGTGTATTTTCTTTTCTTTTGGTGCAATTCAAACGCCGACCGCTAGTTGGCAGCAGTGTGCAATGGGTTTTGTTTCCACCATTGAAATGTAAATCCCTCTATTATGGTTCAGATACCTCATGTTAAACATTTTATGTATCAGTTTGGACTGTTTATTGAATTTTCCTACAATAAATTCAGTCTAAAAAAATCACTAATATCGTCTGTCTGGATGTATCGCAATATATCGTGATATATCGTATCGTGATACGTATCGTATCGCCAGATTTTTACCAATACACATCCCTATTAAACAGTGTTTCTAAGACACAGCTTTTCATGCCCAAATTTAACCTGAAACATAATTTTCCTGCTTTTATTTGAGAAATGACATGTGGCACTGCCTAAGAATACACGCATTCACAACAGAAATGTTTTCTTTTTTCTTTTTAAAGAGGGCACTGAACCACAGATTCACCGGACGGCTGTCTTTTTTGTTCTCGATGGTATCTTTTAGAGGAAACTTCTGCAATAAACGATGCAGTCTGTTGCATTTGACAGCACAATGTTTACACAGAGCCTTGCAGTAGAGTGTGGTGTATACCAAGATGTATAAAATCAAACAGTTCATGCTACGCTGCACATATATTCAGCAACAGGCCCATTTTCTGCAATAATACACATTTTTCCAGAGTCAAAACACCTCTCTCTGTCCTGTTGCTTGCTTCAACACAAATCAATGAACGAATCAATGATGTTCATTAAGTTGAAATCCCACAGGTTTAAATGTAGCTGCTTGGTCAACAAGAAAACAAAATAAAGACTCAAGCTTCTGTATCACTATAACTGGAGAGGGAAAAAACTGAATGACAGGGGAGCATCCTGCCATTTCACTGATGGATTTTGCTGCAGCTCAGCAGCCAACAGACCAAATTCTATTGTCACCCGCCGAAATCCATTGTGTTGTTCGGTGCCCTTCTTCTCAAAGATACAATAAACATGTGATTAAAGGTTGAGATGCAGCCTCAATCACAAACTGAGAGAATTGTAAACTCACCTTGCAAATGAAGCTCGTATAGATTTGCAAAGAATCAATCTTCAATTTTAAAACTATTTATAGTTTATACTTGGAGCAACTTTGGCAAAATGTTTGAGAATTATT
>SSNS01000241.1:322880-354789 GCA_006937985.1 Aphyosemion australe | reverse complement strand
CATGGAAGTCATGTGAGTTTAGATTTTTCCTAATGCATCCATTTCTTTTGTTCAAATCTCGTCAAATATTAAGATGCAATCAGAGATTTGCTTAAAATGATGCATTTTCTTTATGCTTTCAACACAGCAGGTCATTGTTTGAACATTAAGTTGAACGTTGCAAAACAAGTGGCAAGAGTAAAGCAGTCTCCTTAATCTGTTCTAGCTACTTGTATTCAATGCAGAAAGCTGCACGTGTGCGAATAACATTTTTTCCTGCCAATAAATCAAATTTTATATTTGGTCAAAGTTTAGGAGACTTACCAGATATTTCATCATGCAATATAACTGAATGTCTTAATCTGCATCTTTAAACAGTTTGATTTCCAAAATAAACTGGGATGGGATTTTTAGGCGACTCTTGGTCCCTGCTCCTCCAGGCAAACTGGGATTACCACAGCAGCTTATGCACACTGTGAGCCGAACCCTGTGAAAAACGAGCCCCGGATGAAGTGTGAAGTGTTCTGACTGTAAATCACACATGGAGTGACACTGTATCTTAGTGAACACCAGAGGAGTCAAAACTAAAAATCACATTTTGCTGCAATGCACAAAGCCATAAACTGTCCAAAAGTTCAGTAAACATACATCACATCGAAAAGCCATTTATAAACCTGTCAGCAAACAGACCAACCTCAGCCTGACTTTCATTACTACTTCTGTTTGGTGTTCTTGCTGTACTGTGCCATCAACACACACACAAAGCACTAAAGATAACCTCCTCTGTTAAAACCATAAACTCAGAGGAAAACAGACCCACTCTGTCTTGTATTTACTTTTTGCTGCTGCTGGTGTTGCTGGGAATTATGAAGCAGGGCTTAGCTGCATTGCAGATCAAGGTTTATTTAGCGTGAGGCCTTGCTCATGTTTGTAACTGGTGCAGTAATGGAGCGCTATAGGCTGGGTGTGCTGATAACTCCAGCAAGGCAGATCTTATTACATTCTCTTTACATGTGGAAAGTCAGAATGTTAACTCATGAATGTCTTCTTCCAGTTGCACCTATTTTGACCATAATCAGCTGGGACAGTTTGCTGTTTTGACAGATTACTTTTCTTTCATCTTTTGTTAGCTCATCAAAGCTCTGCGAGCTACATATATCTAGTGCCTGGCTCCGTTTTAAGTTGCTTGATCATTGCCTCCCACCAGAAGGAAACAATGCTTTTGCTTAAGTCACATATTCCAGAGTGACTTTGCTAAACATTGGCAATAACTGCTGATTTAGCAGAGTTTAGCTCTGCTAAATCAATGAAAATCAAAACTCTCAAATGTGCATTTACAACAGAATACATTTTAGTCAACCCTTTCACAATGGTTGCCCTACTAATTAGCAAATTCAATTTTTTTATAAATAGGTATATTTTATAAATACTGAGCTAAAATTCAATCTAATGGAAGCTGAGTGCTTCACGCCAGAGCTTGCTATGTGAAATTACATTATAAGCAATGGGTACAACTCCATCTCTAAACATAAGATGATTTTAGTTGAACCATCTGCTATCAAAGACAGCTGAAGGTGTGCTACCTTTAAGGGATGCTAAGGATTTGGTGTTGTGTTTGAATCCTGGACTGGCAATCCAGGAATCAGACTGGGTGACAGTATGGAGGAGTTGCAGGTGCAAAGACAAGTTTATATTTCATTAACAATGTCACTGTTTGCCTAATAGATTTTCCCCGTGAAACAACTGCTGTGAAGACAACCCTGTAATTTGACGTTTTAATAAAAGTGGCATTTTGCAGCATTATAGAAACATCAGTGACCACTGTTAAGTGTTCTTAGGACATCATCCAATTAAATTTAAAGGGACTATATCGCGCAAATTCCACTATTAGGAGCTTTTGACCATGTTATATTGTTGTTTCCTCATGAAAAATTCCCTCAAAGCAGTTTTTGGCTTCACACGTGCATGTTCCTAGCCTAGTGAACTAGACCAAATTCTTGCCTTGCAAAGTTTGGTCTAGGCACGTTTCATTGGAACCCTCTCAGTCTGATCCGCTGCTGTGGCTGTGTCCAATCACAGCTCACTATAGGTTTGGTTGGGCCAATCACAGCACTCTTTATTGTGGGCCAATCATAGAGCGGGAGTAGCCGATGACGTCAGAGCTGCGACCGCGAACACAAACAACATGGCGGCAACGCAGGAACCACATTCGTTTGAAACGGCTTTGTCATCAACATTGGATTATTTAGACTCCAACGTGCGTAAGTCTGTCGGCTATACTTAGCGGCTTCTTATTGTTATCAAACTAAGTAGTGCAATGTCCCAGTACACCTGATATTCACATGTTTTTCATACAAAAACGACAGAAATCATTGATGTTAGACGCCATTAATGCCTCCCACTTTTCCGTCGCTGTGATTACGTCACGTTGTTCGTTACTCTGATTGGTTCTAGTGCTATCCAGTTGTGTGCTGACAGGTTGAAAGACAACCGTAGATCCCGCCTCACGACTGAGAGCAGTCAATGGTTCATGGCCAGACTATATATTCACATATCTAGGATGGCTTGCCAGGCTAGCATGATCCTGTCTCAGCTGCAAAACGTCTGCTGGCCTGCTAAGCTTTTGCAGATACCTGGTTGGGGCATGTTTGCATCATCATGCCCCGCTCATCCCCATCCAGGTAGTGTTGAATCTGGATCCCTTCTCCACTGGACTGTAAACACTAACAGTCAGTCTCTCAGAGCAGCTAGCAGAGAGTTTAATCTCCACAGTTGTGAAGAATGGATTTCATTTTTATCTAGTCTGCACTTTAAATAATGCCTACAACCCAAAAATGCATTTTTGGCTACGAGGGGTACAGGATCCCTGTTCAGTCTTCCTGAAAAAGAGTTTAATCTGCATAAATGGTTGGATTTTATCTTCAGGAGCTCTCAAAAACCGAGCCAGAACATGTTTTGATTGTTAAATTCCACCAGTACTGGAGTGAGTTTTCAGACTGATTATGCCTCGCCTCTGGTTCTCTGACAATGAGTTGGTGAAGGAAGATGGTCAGCCTCCACTTCTGGTAGAGATGTTCTTTTGATAAAAGGAACTTATTTCGCTCAACGGTGGTGAGCAACCAAAAAGTGATGATGTCGTATCAAAGTAAATATTTGATCCAATTTGTGGTACCCAGATTAAAAAAAACCTCTTCCAAACTGGGACTTTAAGACTGTTTATGGTTAAACATAACAATCAATTTAGGATTTTGTTTGGAATCCAACTTGAAAACAGGACGATGCACCAAAATGATGATTCATGAGTCCTTGTTTGAACTTCTAACTCAAAGAATGAATAAAGAAACAATGCAGAGACTGAAACCAAAGACCATTAGAGCGTTGTCTAGATTAAAATGCTCTTTTCCAATCAAGTGCTGCAAGGATAAAATTTCCATCCAGTCACTTGACATTCTGAGCAGCTCCTGAGATGTCCTTCCAAACCACTGAAATATTATTATTGTGAAAACAGTTATATCCTTTATTTTATGACTGCCACTCTTCAGTTTTGTGGAAGGTGAAAGAGGACCCATTACCCTATTCACTTTGTAATTCCCACCCCTTTTTTATTAGCAGCATAATGACACAGATACATTATCAGAGCTAATCAGAGCCAAATGAAGAAAAGTAGTGGAGTGAGACTAAAGGAATTGCCTCTTTCTCCCCTTCCTCTGCTGACAGGCTCATGTTAAAATTTCCCAGCCAATTTCCCCGCTACTCCTTCTGTCTTTTATATTCTAGTTTTTTCCATTGCCACCATCCCCAGCGCACATTTGTTTTTTTGCTCTTCATTTTTAATCCTGATCGCCGTCCTCTCTGACTTTCCCTCACATCTCTGTTTCCCCCCTCACTGTGTCTCTTCTCAACACCCCACCACCGCTCCCTCCATCCCGGGGGATTGCCTATTTGAAATTCTACTTGTGTGTTGGAGCGGCAGGATGGATTAGAGCATGGACAGGCCCCACAAACCACCCTGATCTACAGGACAGCTTTTCAATCACTTCTCCAATGCAGTTCCACCTATATAAACACACCTAGAGGGAAAGGGCCACAGAGAGGGAAAAAAGTGAAAATAAAACTGTGATAAAAACAAACAGAAAAGGACAAATGTATATTTTTAAGAAGATTCATCGCAGTTGTGCAAACAGGCTGAAATATTCAGGCTACGTTTCACACTTCCCCTGCGTTTGACGATAACGTGCATGCAGGTATTTTACGACACGCGAGCCATCTAAAAGTGAGAACAATGGCTCTTTTGCACCTGTAATAGCTAAAAGGTAGACTGTGCTTCACAATGGCCGGCCTGCAGCGGCGTCCCTTTGGCTTTGTTGGCACGTCCGAGTTTGATTTTGTGTCCGCTTTCCTGTTCGTTTAAACGCCGTGGCACCTTGGTACTTTTACATTTAGTGAAAATTACAGATCCTCTTTTTCTTTTTTGTTCCCGGGATCAATTGGGTGATCTTGCAATGCTGACAGGTGGGGTAGGGGTGAGGGGGGGCATTATAAAAAGGTTACAAATGAGTGTTTAGTTCATTGCACTCTCCTCAGGTACTCACAGTGTATCGATTCTGCGTGGCTCATCAAAGTGTTTTGTTGCAAAAGTGACACTTGAGCAGTAATCACCTTCAGAGGGTGAGATAATAAGATGGTGTGTAATTGTAGTAGCTTAACAAAATCACTAATGGTTAATTCTGTCAAATATTTAGAAAGTTGTTGTTATTGTTTGTGTTTAATCAGTAGGAACTTTGAAAAAAATAGCTTGAATTAGAAAATCAGCACGTTCTAACAATTTACAAGCCTACGCTAATTCTTCCATAGATATTCAGCTGAAAGTTGGTGTTGCCATAGATATGAGTCATCTCTAATATGTAGTCTGTCCACTACACCATGCACAAGATCTTTGACTTAAACACTGGCACTGACTTTAGGAATCAAATCTGTCTGAATGTTAGCCCGATTTTAAAGGGGCAGTAGAAAGCTTGAGTGGTAAAATACCAAAAAGTCAGAGCTGTGTCTGATCTGCATTCTATGTAAATGAGTCACAATGAAAAGGCGAGGGAGAGACGCTTGGTTCTAGAAAAGTTTCCGATAACACAATAAACAAGCCACTCCTGCTTACATCTACATGTTCCAACTTCAGCAATATTCAACTGCTGGTCGCAGTAATGCTAACCGCAGAACAACAACAGGCCGAGCTACTGTTAACGCTAGCCTGAGCTGCTAACGCTCTTATTGGACCAGAGGTAATGAACAGAAGAATGTTGGAGAACCACTCACCTTCCAAGATGAAGATATAAATATGGCTTCCACAGCAAACAGAACTAACACAATCTTGATCCCAATTTGTTACTGTAGTCCAGGGGTGCCCAATCCTGGTCCTGGAGAGCTACTATCCAGCATGTCTTAGTTTTAACTCTGCTTAAACACACCTGATTTCAATCAGCAGGTGATTAACAGGCTTCTACATGTGCTGGATAGTAGCTCTCCAGGACCAGCATTGGGCACCCCTACTGTAGTACATTTTAAAACAATCCAACCAAACAAGTTAATAAAACACGTTTTCTGAGATTTTGACATTTTATTGTGTGGCCCGTGAGCCTATTAGGGATTAGGTTGAGACAATTACTACAAAAGCCTGGTTTGCCTTGATGGTTTCATCTGGAGCTTGAGCTGGATCTAGAAACCGGCTGGTTTACGATAGAGTTCATACTGGTGTGTGGATGTGGAGGGGATCAGTTAAACGTGAAGAGGCTCTAGCATTTAAACTTGAAAATTAGCAATAAAATCCAAAATACTGAGCAGCGATTGTTGTAGTTTCAACTGAGTCATTACATACTGTAACAATCACATGACATCTTGAACTATTGTGACTGTGCACATTGTTTTTAAGAATTGATAAAAATGCCTATAACGCCATCTTTTCTCACCCTCATTTTGTGCAAAATGTTTATTCCCTGAATGAATGCCAAGCCTTAAAGTTCATTATACATCATTTACAAAAACTAGTTCAATTTCAGTTTATTTATACTTTGTCTATTTAAAAATAAAGTCATGACACTAAAATGGAAAAAAAGAGTAATGAAGTAGTGTGGGGTGAGAACGCAATAGCAGGGGAGGAATTTTAGTTTTTTATAATGAACTGAGGTCACGTCAGCGCTGGTATAACAACACAAACTACCACCACAACTAAACTCATGACCCCAACACAGAACTGACAAAGAGGAGGCAGGGAAACAAAGAACAGGTGTGCAGAATTAAATTAAAGGCAGGTGTGTCTGATTAACCAAGGAAATAGGGAAAAAAAACCAACAGGGGCTGGAGGAACAGCCTATAACACATAGTTAAGAATTCTAATTCATCTTCCAATGTAATAAAATGTATCTTCCAATTTAATTATAGTCAAATTTACTATACTGGTAATAAAATATCCCACTTTAACTACAGAAAAGTCCCTCCTTCTCCCTCATCTTGAGCATAAACGGAGAGCAGGTGATGATAAAAAAGATTTAACATAATTGGAAAAAGAAATGATCAGTTATCTAACCCGACACAGGATGGGAGCCGGTCGAGGAAAGGAAAGAGACAAAAACAAAGAGAAGCACCAGGCCACTGTTTCCTGCTAAATATCACTTAAAGAATTAGGGAGTGGATTGGATATATGTCTGCTCTTGGCTGAGACGCATCAAGAGCAAATTTCTAGAGTAAAATTTAATTACAGCAACCTTTAAAGCTTATATAACACAGCCAGTCAATAAAGGCAAATTAATCAGAGCCAAAATGGAAGCAGTAATTAGAACAACCTCCTCGAATACTTATGTTGAAATGGGATCTTAAAGACAAACTGGCGATTTGGATTAAGCCGTTGAAAATGTACAAACCTAAACTGGACAGAAATGGACTTGTAGAGCTTGGAGAGCCATGTGTGCAGCTGAGGAGTTTATTTATGTCTCTTTTTGTAGCTAATCATTTTATTTGTAAAGCAGCAAAGCAACATGATTGAAAAAGGTTATTTCAAAACAATTATGAATATAAAACGTCTGAGTGCCTTCTGCTGAAAGTAAATACAACTCATTCAAATTCTGAGCAGGAAAAGAATCTCCCACTATTTCCCCACCTATTTTAAGCCATTACCATCATCACAGTCCAGCTTTCTGCCTTTGATTGTGCATGGACATGTCTTTTGCTGCTGTCATGAGAGTGAAAGGAATACGGTGAGTGATGTGGAGAGCTGCAGCGAGTGTCTGGCAATGACTGATGTTCAAAGAATGGCCCAAAAAAAAAAAAAACATGACCAATTCTACCTCACGGAAAGGGACATCTCACCATTCCCTTTTAGCTACATTTAAATCTGTGTTTTATGACAATTATGGCTGTAATTTTACTTCTGGAATTTTCAAAATAAAAGCACACCAGCACCATACAGCACTGTGAAAAATAAATTTTTCCCTTGCAGGCTCATGAGTTTACTTAATTTTTTTTATATCAGAAAAAAAATCTATTATCAGAAAAACAACTTCTCTGAATAAAGATGCAGTTTTCAAATGATGACTTAATCTATTAAAGCTAGCAAATCTGCATAACAAGCTAGCTTAAAACATGTTTTTCATGCCTCTAAACAACGTTCTAACATAGTAAAGTATGAATATTTTGTGGAGATTAAAAACATTAAAACCTTAATGAAGTGGTTCTCTCGCATTTGTCTAAAAGCCTCAGCCAATAACACGACTCGGTCTGGAAGCAACAATTGGATCATCCAGTTGTCTGTCTCACTTCTGCATTTCCCTGGGTCCTCCATTCATTACGTATTTGGCAACAAAACACCACTGGTGTGAGAGCAGTGGTGTAGTCTACGTGATACGCAGGTATACGCCGTATTACCACTAGAAAGGCTGAAGAATTTCCCTATAACCACTTAAAAGTGGCCAATGATACGTAACGTGCAGCGTAGGTTGCGGAGGCTCGCCGACAGGCTCACAAGGACGGACGGAGTCCACTTTTGTAAACATCCATTGAACGAGACGGAGAATGCATGCTTGTGATTGGTCGGTTTTGTTCCCAGAGACTGCTCACTAACACAGTGCACTGCTAATTTGTTTTTAATGTCATTTATTTGTGTCTTTTATTCGTGTCTGATGCTGCTGCGGGTGCTGGAGAGCTGCTGCTGAGCGCATCACCCATGCTCCGGTGATTTCCTCGCCCGCGCAGCGCGCCATCCACTATTTTTCAGCTGGTAGATTAATTTGAACTGCTTAGTTCAAATTAACTTATGAAGTGTCAAAGAGTAGGAAGCCAGGAAACAGTGTTTTCTGGTGGATGGAGAGGAGAAGCAGAGACAGACAGGACAGGAAAAAATTCAAATAAAAACAAGAAAACTAAACAAAGTTCTTGGAACGGAAAATGTAGGTAGATTTATCCCACTACACCTTTTTACCTTCATAAAGAAATCATGCATAAGCATGTAATATTTATATATTTGATACAATTCAGATCACCTTCAAAAGTCAGTCCCACATCCAGGGCCGTATCAGTGCATTTTGGAGGCCGAGGCACTTGTTCCAGTGTTAATGGATACTAATGAATACATGTTTATAGACCAGCTGCACATTATACAAATGTCATTATTAAATACCTTTCAGCTACCTCAAGTCTGAATACTTTAAGTGTAAAAGCTTTTTTTATAGATGTTTCTTCATAAGTGCAATTAAAAATGCACGTGTTTGTCTTGTTACAATGAGAAGTTGGAAAAGTGTTGCGGATTAAACGGTCTTCAGCTACAACTCTATTATTGACATTGGTGGTTGTTTCGATTAAAATGTCATTGCCTTTGTTCATTTTCTTTGATGTTTCTGTTGAACTTTACACACTTGACTTGTTCCGTCCATGAAATCTGAGTTCTCCTCGCTGGCTTCACAAGACCCTCGTGCAACTATTGACACACGTGGGTGTTCACACACACACACACACACATAAACACACACACACACATAAACACATACAGGATACATATTCTCATCCCTGCGATGCTTACAGAGCCTGAAGCAGAAAAAAAAACAGCAAATGATGGAGAAACAATTTATTATGTGTCTGCTGAAGAATTTGTATAAAAAGATGTATACAAACCCTCAGGGTCAGTTAAAAATATTCCTCAACTTAACTTAACACGTGGCTGAGCATCAAAATGGGCTTTCTGCTATTAGAGTTTTGTTGTTTGAGACATTTGGAGATTGAAACCTGCAAAGGTTTTATGAAACTCATTAACTCTAAATGATTACTTGCCAAGCTGTGCTTATTGTTGAACACAATCCGCATTATTTACTCTTGGCACATAGCTGTGTAAAAAAAAATTGAAATAATAAAAACAAATGTAGGTGGAACAATTGAAGCATTTATATGAGAATAAGAATGCAGGGGTTTTCCTAGAGTGGGTGGCTGGAACAAATGTCCACAGCATTCACGGGCTAAAAAGTCTTCTTAGGATCGACACAGGTAAGTGGTACTCGCACAACAAGGGTGCCGTGTCAATTAAGGTGCATGGAGGACCACTGTCTGTCTGTGAGAAGCTCATTAGATACAGCCTAGACTGACAATTCCACGAAGCTCTCAGATTACAAAAGAGGAACTGCAGGGTGGCAGAGAGAAAATGGAGGAAAAACAAAATCACAATAAACCGTCAGATATACACAGAAACCCTAAAATCATACAACAATGCAGTAAGGAATTCAAGGAACGCATACTTTTCCAAAGTCATCTCAGAAAATAAAAACAATCCAAAAATCCTGTTTTCCATCATTAATAGAGTTTTTAACAATCCCCCTGATGAGTTTCAGAAAACACCCTCAAAGTCTCTCTGTGAGGAGTTTGCAGACCACTTCAGAGGGAAGGTACACACAATCAGATCAGACGGGGGTCTTTCCTGCCGCCTTTAAAAGGGCGGTGGTGAGGCCCCTGTTGAAGAAGAGAAACTTAGATTTTAGTGATTTTAACAACTACAGACCGATATCTAACTTACCATTTTTAAGTAAAATTTTAGAAAAACATGTTTTAATCCAGCTTAATGATTTTATTAATGCACATGATGTCCTTGAGAAATTTCAGTCTGGTTTTAGAGTAAACCACAGCACAGAGACAGCCCTTCTAAGAGTTTTAAATGACCTAAGAATTAATTATGACGAACAGAGGCTGACAGTTCTGGTTCTACTGGATTTAAGTGCTGCTTTTGATACAGTGGACCACAACATTCTTTTAACTCGATTGAAACACATCGGCCTCTCTGGTGCTGTCCATAAATGGTTTACTTCCTATCTCACAGATAGGACTTTTATGGTAAGTTTAGATACCTGCTGTTCTAAGGCCCATGAAATTACATGTGGTGTGCCCCAGGGTTCGATTTTAGGCCCAGTGCTTTTTAATCTATATATGCTCCCACTTGGCAGCGTCATCAGGCGACACAGAGTTAAGTTTCACAGTTATGCAGATGATACACAGTTGTACATCTCTGTGTCTCCCGATGGTGCACGGCCATTGGATACCCTTTTTAATTGCATTTCGGAGGTTTACAACTTCTTCAAAATTCAGCAGCACGTGTCCTGACGAAGACCAGGAGGCGGGAGCACATTACACCTGTCTTAAACAAGCTGCATTGGCTCCCCGTACGTTTCAGGATCGATTTTAAGGTTCTTTTAATGGTTTTTAAATGTCTTAATGGTCTTGGGCCTTCTTATCTATCAGAACTGCTTATAAAGTACGAGCCTTCACGGTCCCTGCCCTCCTCTGGCAGCCGTCTCCTTGTCATACCAAAAGTCAGGACACATACACAAGGCGAGGCGTCCTTCCAGTTTTATGGCCCTCACCTCTGGAACGGTCTGCCAGAGGACCTCAGGGCCGCAGAGAGTGTTCATGTTTTTAAGGCCAGGCTCAAGACTCACCTTTTTAGTATAGCTTTTAGCTAACTGACCTTTTTAGTATAGTTTTTATTTGAATCGCCTTTTTATTATAGTTTTTAGCTGTATCTGATCTATTTTAGCCTGCTTAACCATCTTTTATATATGTTTTATCATTGTTCTATTACTCTTTTACTTTAATGATATCTATTATCTTATATACTAATTTTAACTTGCTTTTACCTGTATTACTTATTTGCATTATATTATTTTTATCTTTTAACTGTTTGTTTTTTACTTAGCTTTTATCAATGTTTTTAACTTATGCTTTTATTCATCTGGTGTTTATGCTTAATTTGATCTTTTACTTGTTATTTTAATCATTTTAAGGTTTTACCAGTGTTTCCTCTGTGGGGGACAGCTGCCCCGGGAGCGGCGGATGGCTGTGGCTGCCTGGGAGCTTCTCGTGCCTCCTCTTGGTGGCCATGTGGTGGTGCCCAGGCGGCCGCTGCCAATCTTGCTGCTCCCGGTGCAGCTGGCTCCTTTTGATGGCGTTTCCCTTTTCGTTGTTGCCTATTACATCTGTACTCAGCCAGTTGTCCTTTCATTTTAGCTCTTGTGTGTGTGTGTGTGTGCGTGCGTGCGCGTGCGTGCGTGCGTGTGCGTGCGTGTGTGTGAGGGGTTGGAATTTGACTATTGTGTGGTTGTTTTAATTGTTCAGCGCTTTGTGTTGCACTTAAATGTATGAAAAGCGCTTTATAAATAAAGATTGATTTGATTTGATTAACACCAAGGTCAGTTTCATCAGGGCGCCAAGCTGTCATTATTCTTATTTTATCAGAAGGCTGCAAGTAAAGAGCGGTATTGCACACATATCTGCAAATAGGTAGTGTGATACAGATGCAAATGTAAAAGGATTCACAATGCATTCCCATGCAGCCCACAGACCATATGAGTGTGGTGTTTCCAACAGGGACTTCAGAATGCAGAGCAGGTAGCAGGTGCTCGTTAAAATGAATATTACAATTGTGTTTATGCAAAACAATTTTATCAATGTCTGCACAAGGTTCAATGAAACCTAAATGGCTGGATAACTGCGTGTGCCACACAACCACCCGTCTACTCATGCAAACCTGCTTAACATTGCAAAGAAAGCTTCCTGCAAGACTAAAAGATATTTTCTTGTCATAATGAGCTCCACTGCTGAATTTTCTAAAATCATTTATATTTCTAATTAGCTTTTTTAAAAACCTGCATTTCTTTTCTTTTCTCCTTTAATTAGCAGCCAATACTTGAAATAAAGGAGATTTCAACTCAGAGACACTGTTTTGCATATTTCTAAGATGTAAAGCACAATCTCAGATTTAGTTTAGCCCTATACCCGTCAAGCATGTGGGGGGAAAGCTTAATTGTCAAAGTAAACCTGACTGGTTGGCACACAAGCACAGGCCTCTTATCTCTGATTGATGATTCTTTCACAGGTAATGCTTCCTTATATGCTCTGACACCGGGGCGTTCTCGTTTCTCTCATGCTGTTGGAAAGTGCTGATGGGAAACGTATAAACAACTAGACAAGGTAACCGCCACCTCTGTGGCCTAAGCCTAGCTCTCAACCCAGTTGTCAAGATCTAAAAGACAAAAAAGCCTTTTCTTAGCGTGTTGAGGTGCACGGCAACAGCACGATATGTTCACTTGAGACAGACATGTAAAGACAGAGTCACCTGCTTGCATCTCTTTGCTCTTTTCGTTCTCTCTCTAAATTCATTCATTCATTTAGCCTCTTTTCTCATTCCTCTGCTCTGAACTGCTGTTGTCATTCCTTGAATATTCCCAAACACTCGGTGCCTACAGGCAGCTGTTCCACTTGTTTATCCCTTTCTCTTTCAATAAAAGATTGCGGGAGACAAATTCAAACTGCAGCTGACAACACAACCAAATTTGCTTTATTCTAACCGACATGCAAGTCTTTACTGCTGGCTCGCTTTAAACAAAAGGTATACAGGCTCTGAAATACAGAGAGAACACAGACTTTGGTGAAATTTATTTCAGTGAAGGAGCATGGTGACTCTTTTCTGCCATGCTCAATTCTTTTTTTATTGAGAATTTCTTGTAATTTACTTGAGTTACTGTACATAAGATAGAAATATATGTATGGGAAAAATGTGATAAATGGGCTTAAAAGTTAATCTGGAGAGAGCCGTCTACATTTTCATATAACACTTTATGTCACTAATGCATGTTAATCATGTCCTAATCTTGCATGCTTTTGTTTTTACATTGGTGAAAAAAGCAAGGCTCTAAGTGCAAATCAAAGTACTATAGTATAGACACAAAATGTGACCAATTGCATCATTTTCACTTATCATTATCTTGTTAAAACTTTTGCAGTCGAGGAAGAACGAAGACCCCAAAAGGAAGGACTCAACAGGCACTGGATTATATCAATTTACACTGGAGTTAAAACCAAAAAGGAAAAGAGATACTAAAAATAATTCATCTAAACAAGATTAATGTGAAATCCAAGGAGCAACTGAAAGATGGTGAGTATGATTTAGGAATGAGCAAAAGAAACCTGGCATAATATTTACAGAAGAAACTGTGAAAAGCAGGCATAGCAGTTAGAGAACAGATCAATCAAGGCCAGGAATGTAGCGAAACTGTGGCTTACTGTCAATCAAAGGTTTGCTGGTTCGATCCCAACATCTGCCATCACATGTACCTCCTAGGGATCCCTAAACAATGAGATGGTTTACGTCTATAAAAGCTTCACAAGAGTTAAAAATACATAAAAAACAAACAAACAGTGACATCAATGAAACCTGGAACAGATTAAAGGGGCCAAATCATGGAAAATCCACTTTTTGGAGCTTTTTACCATGTGATATTGTTATTTCCTCATGAAAAGTACCCCCACACCTGTTTTTGGGTGCATTCATGCATTTTCCTGTCTCAGCTGCAAATTTTTCTGATTTTTTGGAAAAGCCTGCAGAAGCCTGGATGGAATCTAATGGCTCTTCCACACCAGCATCAGCTCCACTCCACTCCTCCACTTTGCGCTGCCCGCCCCAGCCTGGCCGGGTTCCTTCCACACATCCTTAGGAATGCGGACGTGATTGAGCACATGGGCGGTCTCCAAAATTGGCGTGAAGATATCAGTGATGTCATGAGCACGTGGACGGGGAAAAAGCAAGGAGAAGTCCGCAGCATCTCTCTTATTAAACAAAGGCGGCCTGAACAGAGTTGCTTTTGGAGACTCTCTGACTATGATGTTGCATCCTGCTTTGTCCTGGCAGTGCTATCTGTGTGTGCGTGCGTGCGTGCGTGTGTGTGTGTGTGTGAGCCGATGCTAGTGTGGAAGGCCTATAAGTGTGTCATCAGGCCTTTCTCCTCCCCCTGAAGCTAGTCTTGAATATGGAACCCGCCTCCCCTGGAAGTAGATCACTAACGCCGACTTTCTCCGAGTTGCGAGTATATAGCGGTTGATTCCATGCTGCAGTTGAGAATGTTTTAGTCTGTGACCTTCATGTCACAGATGACTGCTTTATACCTCCACCGGTACCAGAGTGGATATTCTAACACACCACCGTAAAAACCAGGCGTTCTGTCTACAAAGATGCAAATAAAAAAGAAAATAAAAATGAAGAAAAACATCAAGTAATACACAGAGCTTAAACACTACAAACATATAAATAGGTGTAACAGTTAAGTATAGGACAAAAATTAGGTTTATTATTCAGAATTGTACTCTATCCTGCAAACGGTTCAGATTTGAGTTAAAAGCAACACTATTCACCTAAATCCGTCGGTTTGGATTATATCGCAAAACATTCTAGAGGCGCTCATCCAATTACAACACAGACGTGTTAAAGCAGACTAATAGAAATTAGTGCACGTCTCAGAGGAGATTTACAGAGTATCGAAGGTTGGTTTCTATTATGAACACTTGTTGGAAAAACCTGAAGCAGGTTGCTGTCGACATGAACCTCCTGATAAGTATTCTCACTTGATTTAAAAGGGTAAACAATCAAGCCTGGATGTGCACCTAAGTGGGTACTGAACACCTGGAAATAGCTTTTGTTTGTGGCGAAATCCCACAGGGGGAGGAAAACGTTTGCAGCTGTTAGGGCTGCTGACAGTGAAGACATCTGAGCAGGAGAGATGGTGAGGTACCCTCTGTAGGGACGTGTGAAGCAAAAATAGTCCTTCTGTATAGAAGACCAACTGATTAACAGATTGTTAAAGGTTATTATGCTGCTCGATTCAGAAGTCAGGCATTCAATGGTTTTCTATATTCATACTTTATTCTAGGAGCGCAAAAGCCAAGATCATCCCAGAAGAACAGATATGAACCAGGACTATTCAGCTTTAAAGTCCACGAGTGAGGTGGCTGACATCAAGGAACATAAGTATTTAGCTTAAATTTACTATAAAGGTAAAAATCCAGAGCAGCCGAGAGAGTTTTTTTTTTGTCTTTTACTAAAGGCTAACAGGCTAAAACAAGCTAATACAGGCGTGGACAAAATGATTGGTACCCTTCGGTCAATGAAAGAAAAACCCACAATGGTCACATTAACTTGAATCTGACAAAAGTAATAATAAACAAAAATTCTATGAAATTTAACAAATGGAAGTCAGACGTTGCTTTTCAACCATGCTTCAACGGAATTATTTAAAAAAATTAACTCATTGAACAGGCCTGGACAAAAATGATGTTACCCCTATAAAAGACTGAAATAATGTGACCAAAGGGACGAGTTAATTCAAGGTCCACTAATTAGCATCACAGGTGTCTATAATCTTGTAATCAGTCAGTGGGCCTATATATAGGGCTCCAGGTAGTCACTGTGTTGTTTGGTAACATGGTGTGTACCACACTCAACATGGACTAGAGGAATTCCGTTTAAAGCATAGTTGAAAAGCAATGTCTGACTTTCATTGGTTAAATTTCATAGAATTTTTAGTGATTACTTTTGTCAGATTCAAAATATTTCTGTGACCATTGTGGGTTTTTCTTTCATTGACCAAAGGGTATTAACAATTTTGTCCACTTCTGTACAACCAAACTTTAGCAGGTAACAAATCTTTATCATTTAGTGAGATTCAACATGCATTTTAACAGGAGTACTAAAGTTAGCTAGCCTAGAAACAATGGAGTGCGACAAGACCACTCCACAGGTTGGTCTAGCTGCACTCCATTGTTGCCTCAGCAGCTCTACCATTTGCACGAACAATTTTCGGCTGTGCTATTTACAGCACTCTATGTTTGTAGAGACATTCGGCAGGCTTAGCACCAGAGCCGCGACAGAGAAATAAAACAAAGATGGCGTCGGCTCAGGAACGGCGCTCATTTGAAATGGCTTTGGCATCCACTTTGGACTATTTAGACTTGGTTTTCTTTGAGACATGAGCAGATAGAGGTACTTAAGTTGCTCTTTTAGAAAAAGGATGTATTTGCTTTTTCTTCTGCTCGTATAGCGAACTGCGCTATTGATTGATTTCCGTAGTGATGAATATGTCATGTTGCTCGTTTGATTGGTCCTAGCACTGCTCTAGTGTGTCCAACTGCGTGCAGAGAGAGTTTGAAAGGCAACTGTAGATTCTGCCCTATGACTTAGCTCTGTCAATGCATCGTGGCCAGTCTATATATTTATTTCAGTGATTCAACTTAGACTGAGAGACCATCTAAAGGCTCAGGAACCCTTTGCAGGTGTTTTGGAATAATTAGCTGTTCAGAGTTTGACACTTTGAGCCTAGAATATTGAACCATTTAAAAATATTTTCATTGTTTGAGATTTTAAATGTGGGGTTTTCATTAGCTCTGAGCCACAACCATTTAAATTATAACATATAAAGGCTTAAAATATCTGGCTTTGCATGTAATGAGTCTACATATCTCGTTTGTTAGTTTCAAATGAACTTTTGCACAATTTTCAAAATGTTCACGTTTCACCTGTAGAGGATAGGTTACCAGGCTAAAATTTAGCTGCATTATTTCATGATAACCCAATCACCATTCTAATGCTTTTAGTTTGAAAATATTAAACATCTAAACTAAAACAAAAATCCCCAGAATAATCCACTGCAGAGTTTCATCACACAGGTCATAAGTTGTAGCTTGGGACTTTTCCTGATCGCAACAATTAATTTGCCCTCATCTATTTATCTTTATGATGATTACATTGTGGTGAGAGTATACTGCTCTGAAAACAAATAACTGTTAAAGTGCCAGAGAAGAAGAGCTGCTATGGGAGCTGCTAGCATGTAAAAGAAAGGAGCAGGTAGGAAAGAAATAAAGGCAGTGAAGCTAATAGGACAACAGTGTGGAGTAGTGTTGCAGGGCAGCACCTTGGAGGACTGGCATGCAGCCAGTCACTGCCAGTTTGGGGGTTATAATAGAAAATAATAGGATTGGCTGTTCTGACACAAAGCATGCGCTCCCAGGGTTGTTTGGCTTTTACTCTTCGGTGGCAGCTTTTTTTTTCCTTTCTGCTTCTTCAGGGCTTTTCACTAGAAGTTTGATCACTGCTTTAGATGAAACGTAAAATCAATAAAACTTTATTTTTTGTTGATGTATCCCAAGTGATCCTTTTTTCTAATACTAGATAAGTGTGAAAGTATAATAATAAAACATGGGATTCAATTGAAAATAGTGAGGGATGACTTTAGGTAGTGGTGCACCATACACAGCAAATTTAAAAGTGTTAATTGTAGGGTTTGACCCAATTTAAAACTAAGAATACCGTAAATCCTCTAATAAAGGCCTGTATTCCATTACCGGCCGGGTCTCCTATATTAGCCGGTCTCGCTGTCAGCGGGGGTAAATAAAGGCCGGTCTCTAATAGTGGCCGGGGCTACTATTAGAAACGTGTGGTTTTTGTCCGGAGATCGACGGTAAAGTGAGCCCTCACTCGATTTTTTGAGGCGCACGCATTCCACGTTTTACGGTAACGGCGGACTAGTGGATCATAATCTCCGGCTGCAAGATGAGCAGAAACAGAACGGATAATGCTAGTTTGCAGTGATCACTTCATCACAGGTAAGGGCTTACTAAAGGTTTTTATGGCGTTTTATTGTTTGTTGTATCGAAGGTGAGCAAAAACAGACTATCAGGCAACTACTTCAGGGAACAGTTTTTTACTTTCGTTTTTACTCAGGCGAAGATCAGGCACATCCAAGCAACACATATTCCAAAGAGTCACACTGCCACCTACTGGCAGGATTTATGAACACAGGCCCCATAACCTCACAGTAATTTAGAAACGCAGCTACAAAAACAGCAGGTAAACAGTTTGATACTGTTTTCACGTGTCCTCACCGCAAATAGCTTTCAGAGTGCTAATGTTTTTAGCAGTTAGCTCAGTGTTGTAACGTGGCATTAATACCGGTACCTTAACAAAAATATAAAATCAAACAAATGTACCAGAAATGTAGATTTAAAAAGGCATAAAACGTTAGTTATATGTCCGACTTTTAAAATGAAATGAGTCATAACCTAAAGGAAGATATCGTGTCTGTGCCAGCTCGTTTAGAACACTCACTTTCATCCGTCACGCTGTGTTTTATAGTAGAGCAAAACACTTCCTGTCCACTGTTTAAGTTCAGCGCCAGGGCAGGGTCACGTGAGTGAAACCCACCAATCATCACTTTTGATTTGCATGTGAGACTTCAGTCACCGCTCAAATAGACACAAAATCTTGTTTTTATTCATTCTACTGGTAGTTTATTTTGCTCAAATTGAAATATAGGCCTGCCTCTAATTCTGGCCTCCTTCCAATAAAGGCCTGAACCAGGATGCGCTTGAGTAAATAAAGGCCCGGGCCTGTATTAGAGGATTTACGGTAGTTAATTTAACACTAAAATAGTTATATAGTTGATATGTAACACTGAGATAAGAGTTAAAACCGAGTGTTAAAAATAAGTGTTTCCTAATCAACTCTGTAGGTGTCATTTTGGACAAAATGACTCCTGAAAAGCTAACTCTGAACTCCCACAGTGGCTATAACACCTGCAGAGTTAATTCACAGACTCCACCCCTTTATTCTAAAAGTTGGACTGGTAGCCACCGATTGGCTACAGAGAGCTGCAGGAGCTGCAGTGGGCGAGGTGCATTGTGGGTAATCATGTTTTTAGTTAGTTTGTTCTATTTTGGGATGTTTATGCATGTTTATTTTGGAGGAGTTTTGTACTTTAACTCTGATTTAGTGTCAAAAACCAACTCTTCTGGAGTTGACAATTTAACACTAGTGTTAAGAGTTACTATATTAACTCTAACACCAGTATTAAACTGTCAACTCCAAAAGAGTTGGTTTTTGACACTAAAACAGAGTTAAAGTACCAACTCTCCAAAAAGAGTTATATTAACTCTTTCTGGTGTGGACCCATATAGACACTATAAAAGTGTTGAAATCAACTCCACCAATCCATCCATCCATTTTTTTCCGCTTATCCGGAGTCGGGTCGCGGGGGCAGCAGCATAAGGAGGGAAGCCCAGACCTCCCTCTCCCCAGATAATTGGGCCAGCTCCTCCGGGGGAATCCCAAGGCGTTCCCAGGCCAGCCGAGAGACATAATCTCTCCAGTGTGTCCTGGATCTTCCTTTGGGTCTCCTCCCGGTTGGACGTGCCCGGAAAACCTCACCAGGGAGGCGTCCAGGAGGCATCCTAATCAGATGCCCGAGCCACCTCAACTGGCTCCTCTCGATGTGGAGGAGCAGCGGGTCTACTCCGAGCCCCTCCCGGATGGCCGAGCTTCTTACCCTATCTCTAAGGCAGAGCCCAGCCACCCTGCGGAGAAAACTCATTTCGGCCGCTTGTATCCATAATCTCATTCTTTTGGTCACTACCCAAAGCTCGTGACCATAGGTGAGGGTAGGAACGTAGATCGACCGGTAAATCGAGAGCTTCGCCTTTCGGCTCAGCTCTCTCTTCACCACGACAGACCGGTACAACGCCCCCATCACTGCAGATGCAGCACCAATCCGCCTGTCGATCTCACGCTCCACCCTTCCCTCACTCGTGAACAAGACCCCAAGATACTTGAACTCCTCCACTTGGGGCAGGACCTCGTCCCTGACCTGGAGAAGACATTCTACCCTTTTCCGACTCAAGACCATAGTCTCGGATTTAGAGTAGCTGATTCTCATCCCAGCTGCTTCACACCCGGCTGCGAACTGCTCCAGCGAAAGCCGGAGATCACGTTCTGACGAAGCCAACAGGACCACATCATCTGCAAAACGCAGAGACCTGATCCTCAGGCCACCAAAACGGACCCCCTCACCACCTTGGCTGCTCCTAGAAATCCTGTCCATAAAAGTTATGAACAGAATCGGTGACAAAGGGCAGCCTTGGCGGAGTCCAACTCTCACCGGAAACGAGCCTGACTTACTGCCGGCAATGTGGACCAAGCTCTGACACTGGTTGTACAGGGACCTAACAGCCCGTATCAAGGGGCCTGGTACCCCATACTCCCAGAGTACCCCCCACAGGGCCCCCCGAGGGACACGGTCGAACGCCTTCTCCAAATCCACAAAGCACATGTAGATTGGTTGGGCGAACTCCCACGCACCCTCCAGGAGCCCCCCAAGGGAAAAGAGCTGGTCCAGTGTTCCACGGCCAGGACGAAAACCATCATGAAATCAACTCTTACAGTGTTAATTTGAGCATGCTGAATTTGTTGTGTAGAATCAAAGAAGTACAAAAAAATTCACAAGTTAAGTTTGATGGTTCCACAGTGTTCAATTAAAAGTACGTCTAATATTTTGCAAAATCTTAAAAATATGTGTAGGACATGGTATATGTTAATAATATAACCAGACGCAAGAAAAGAAAAACATATTCCACTTTAGAAAAAAAAAGTTACAAAATGAATCCTAAATGTACAAGTAGTGACATTCATTTAACTGTTCTCTTAAATACTTCACATGGTTCCAGCTTGCATCAGTGATGGGGTATTGTAAGCTGCACAATGAACACTCAAAATCACTTGGTCTCATGGTAATGCTTCCTCTTTTCCATTTTGTTGAGCAAGCTGAAATGCACAAAAAGCAGCAGATAAAATATACATATTTTCTTTTTTTCTAGTTTAATTGCTTCAAAGTGAAAGAAGGAGGTCATTGCTGGAGACTAAAAATTCAGCAGTTTGTTCCTAGGAAAACAAAAAGTCACTTATGCCTCATAATTACACTCATGACAGATGTTTTGGAACAATAACACCCTAACCTTATAGTGAGGTGGTTAAAATATCCATTTTATTTTGTGCATGTTATTAAAAAGTGTGTTAAACCTCAGTCATTCTCCGTTTTATTTATTTGTAATGATTCCATTAATATTTTTTGCTTGTCTCATTTCTACCCCATAGGCACAGCACAAAGCACTTTTCTGCCTTTAAATGAAACACCAATTGTTTTTCATGTTTATTCAAAACCCACGGGTCAGTAGCCTCCTACAGTATAATCCCCTGTTTCTTCCAAGGACAATTTGGAAGATATCATGAATAAAAATTATCTTAATAATATTGCAGTGATAGGACCCCTGGCAACTATGAATACTATTAAAGTCTGATCACAGGCTGTTAGCGTCACATTTATATGGTCAGAGCGACACTATAGGACCTGCATGAGAAACGCCAGAGGATGGCGGTTTATACCCAATCTGTCATTAGATCTTTCACGCAATCTCATCCAGTTATTTGTCTATACTGTCCCATCATAAACTTATGATAAGGCATGCTTTTATAGGGGAATTTGTGCCAGACATTAGACACCACAGAATAAATATATAAAACACACTGTACGAGAAGGTCAATGTGTCTTTGGAAGTGTCTTTTATGTGAGACAAGCTGCATGAAGCAGTCACAGCAATCCGCCTCCCTTCGATACCCTTGACCTGAATGCTGAAGCTTCACATGGGAGAGGAAAACCAAAAGTGAGAAAAAAAAATACAATTATGTGCAAGAGGGAAAAAAACACGCTAGGTGATCAAATATAGTATTTTCCTTGAACTGCAGGGTAAGGGGATGACTGGACTCAATATTACCATAAATAACAGTAAGAGCTATGTTCTACCTGCAAAAGTCTCTCTGGAAAGGGTTTACCATGGTTCTAAAGGGCGTCACAAATTACACTTACTTTGTCACAATGTGTTCATGCTGGACTCCGCCAAGGCTGCCCTTTGTCACTGATTTGGTTCATAATTTTTAGGTGCAGCCAAGGTGTTGAGGGGATTCAATGAGATTGTGGATACAAGCAGCCAAAATGAGTTTTCTCCACAGGGTGTCTGGACTCTCCCTTAGAGATAGGGTGAGAAGCTCGGTCATCTGGGAGGGGCTCGGAGTAGATCTGCTGCTCCTCCACATCGAGAGGAGCCAGTTGAGGTGGGTTAGGCATCTGGTTAGGATGCCTCCTTGACGCCTCCCTGGTGAGGTTTTCCGGGCACGTCCAACCGGGAGAAGACCTAAAGGAAGACCCAGGACAAGCTGGAGGGACTATGTTTCTCGGCTGGCTGGCGAAGGCCTTGGGATTCCCTCAGAGGAGCTGGCCCAAGTGGCTTGAGAGAGGGAAGTCTGGTTATTTTTTGGCTAGCTACTAAAGGCGGGTTTTGGCTCATACTTGCAGCATATACCTGGTAGTTGTGTCGGATCAATGTAAGACCAAGTTCACAGGAAACAAACTGTTCATCCAACGGGTTGTTTTGGTCCACACCCTACTGTTGATTATGGTGTTTACATCTGTACAAACAAAAGCCAATGAGGAACTCATCATCCTACAATTGATGGTAAATGGTAAATGGCCTGCATGTGATGTCACACACACACACACACACACACACACACACACACACACACACACACACACACACACACACACACACACACACATTAATACTTTACTATATGTCCCAAATTCCTTTTTTTTATTGGATTTCGTCTTTTTTTATTTATTTATTTTTTTTAGATTCACCTGAGACAAGGTGCTTTGTATCAAACCTTAAAGATTCTATTCCAACGAGTTTTTTTTCTATAAACTGTCCTATAAATGCATACAAGACACTAAATAATTATAGTTGTAAACATCATTACATGCTCTTTTACAATGTTTTCCAACAAAAGAAAACAACGTCCAAAACCAGCTGATGAAGTCTTTCCCAGTACCGAACATGCTGACAGCTTTTACAGAAACGCGGCGTAATTATGGCCTATCTCCAGTGTCACGAGGCCCTGAGGCACCATAACCTCGTAGTCAGACACAAACATATATCCCAATTACATGCAAGTTGCAGATTGGTGTCTGGCTTAACTGTCGGCATAAATTATTTAGTAATTAGTTACATGTAATTGCTTTCAGACACCTAGGATTACAGTGGTTTTTGTAATGCACTAACTGGCTGAATTATAAGTGTTTTTCTTTTTGAGCTCATTCCCTTTTGATCCTCTCTCTCTCTACCCACTAAGTACCAAATTTTCCTCACTTGAACATAATTTCCAGCCCTTTCTCCTTTGGTTTCTTAAAACGGATGGAGTTGGGTGGGCAGGCAGTGAGCTATATGTTGATGCTTGATCAAGATAAATGATGCCTGTCTTCCCTCGCCAAGCCAAGGCCTCTTAGACTTTTATGACGGTCTAAGCCACGTATAACATTCAGAGAGCACAAATGCTCCACTAAGAGATTTTACAAAATACAGAGAGAGGGGAAAATCTAAATGCAGAGTGGATGCTTTTGCACATCAGTTCATCTTTTCACTCAGCTGCACTTTATTTGCGAGACCTTGAAGCCAGAGCTTGGATCTCATATCTGTAGACCTGGGGACATTCACCCAGACTTAAGACCAAACAGAGATGGCTGATAATCAGACAGGGTTGTGGGATGAATTGGAAACTGCAAAACCAGCAGGGACTGATAGAGAATTTAAGCCGAGGTTTGAAGAGTCAGCCGCCACACACAGACAGACCTATGAATATACAGAACGCCGCTTTGTGTGTGAACGTAGCGGCGTATGTCAGCGGGTACGTTTCTGTGTGATATCTGTGTGGCCAGTATGAGCATTTGAAAGTTTGGTCACATATAGTGTCGGCGTGACTCGAGGCACATAAACCCACTGTTGCGAGCTGAAAGTTGTGATGAAAGGAGAGGAATAAAAAAGCAGAGGGACGTGTGATGTGGCTGGCTTTAAAAAGCTTCATTTTTGGCACATGGGTGACTTGTTCAGACTGTCGTATGTCAGTTGAGCCGTCGTGGGAGCGAATACCCCAGTTTTAACTGCCATCACGTCTCGATTCCCATTTCCTACACACACAGTTTAAATCATGCATGCATGCAGAGAGGCATATTTATTTTTTTAGAGCTTTGTACAATAAACTGACTTCTTTTCTCAAATATTTGATGCTACTGTCACGACATTTTTTTTTCTGAAAGTAAGACTTATGGCGCTATAGGAGAAAGACAGCCTTCCACCATGTCAGCTGAAACACATCTTTGCGCTGTCAGTCTTCTGTGGCATTTTGTAAAGCCTAAAAATAAAACCCAAATCAGTTTGTTTCGTAACTTTCCTTCAACAGCTTAACGATGCGGGCCGAGGCGGGTGAACCTGCAGCAGCAAAAGAACCATCATTTTGCCACTCAATGTGATCAGAGAAATGAGCTAATTGAGTTTGACTGAGATTACTTAGTATATAATAACATCAAAGCCACGAGCTTACTCTCGTATTTGTACATCTCCCTAAAGAGCTAAGTTGGAAGTGGGATTTCAAACATTTTGCCGTCAAATCACAGCCCTTAAGTAAGCAATGAAACACGGCAGGGGGACAAGTAGGATGGATTTATATTTCTAGGTTGAAAGGAAGCCTCCGACAGTTTTATGGGAGATTATTTTAGCACATCAAACTAGCATTAATTCCAAAGGTAACCCTGAAATTCCAAACGTCCAGGAACATCACAAGAATATTTTGCTGAGAAATCAAAAGAAAATAAATAAACTTAGCAAACTTGTTCAATAAGCTTGCATTGAGCGCCATGTTTTATAGGAAAATATATTAAAAAAATGTATTTTCTTGTATATTTTAACACATTTTTTATGCAATAATACACATTTTTCCTTGTTAAAGCATTCACAGTTGAGATAATAGTAATGCAAGGCCGAAGGTGGGGTAGTAAAATGCATCCATTGTACTATAATACTATATCAGTAGGTCATTTCACTGCCTGGGGGCGTGCTGAAATATCTCAGCAATTTATGGTGCCAAGAGGATGCAATCTAATGTCATTTTAATCTCTTGACTTTTCACCCTGAGAGACAATTCTTTTGGATTGCAGCAAAATCTGTTTTTTAGATTACAAATGATTACATTTTTATTCCGCCTATTACCACACATTTTGCTTGTTATGTTTATTAAGGTTTTACTGACATTTCTTAGGATTATTAAAGGTTTCTATAGTCATGTGATTTTGTATTCCTACAGGATTTCTCCACAATATATTTAGAGCCATATAGTTAGAACGTTGTTAAGAGGCATGAGAACGATGGTGGCAGAGGAGTTAAGTGGCCACCTTGCAATCGGAAGGTCGCAGGTTTGTGTCCCGTTCAGTCTGTCGCTGTCGTTGTGTCCTTAGGCAACACACTTAACCCGCCTTGGCTGCTGGTGGTGGTCGGAGGGACTGGTGGCGCCAGTGCTCAGCAGCCTCGCCTCCGTCAGTGTGCCCAAGGGCAGCTGTAGCTATGATGTACTAGCGTGTGAATGTGAATGAGTGGATGACTGATTGTGTTGTGAAGCACCTTGGGGGGGTTGTAGAACCCTAAGAAGGCACTATACAAATACAGGCCATTTACCATGAAAAAATTAAGCTAATTTGTTTTCTAAATTTGCTAATGCAGCTTTAAATATTTCAGTGTATGACTATTTTCTTACATCCCTAATGACAATGGTAGAATAATGAAATCCTAACATTTGCATCTAATGAAACATTGCTATAATAAAACAGCTAAGATAGGTAATATCAAAGTTAACTCCTTAATGGTGTCTTTGTCTTGGCTCACATCACTAAAGGTGTCCTAGAATGTAAAGCATAAGAAATTGTTTTTGGCTTTCATCTGTCCCAGGAGCCCTGATACAGGCCATTCTAAACCCCCTTACTCAGTGAAAAGAGCTGTTGACCCCGCCCACTCAGCCAGGACATGCTGATTGGTTGGTTTCCCCAGAAGGCCTCAGACACATGCAGGTTTGAGGAGGCGTGGCTCCCCGTTATGACGTGTTAAGGAAGGCTTTCTCAGAACAGGAGGTTTACTCTCGCCTTTTTCAACTTTCTAATTTACATAAAAAGTAGGTCAAACACGGCTTTGACTTTTTGGCATGCTGCTGTTGACCACCCAAGCTGTCTTATTCAACAACAACAAGGAACATGTTGGTTTACATTCTAGGTCCTCGTTAAAGACTGATGAGCAAATGGCTAGTCAGTTAGGATCCAAATGCATCGCTACCTTTTTACAAAAGTAAAAACAAACATCATGAATGAGTATTCCATGCATCCAAGGATTCTACCATGCAGGGTTTGTTTCCTCAAGGAAATTTAAACTCATATTTGTCAATTGTGTAAATGTTTCTAATATAAAATCTTTATGAACTGAATCCACTTTGATTTAGTGGATCTATTCAACCTGTAGCTTGTCCAAACAAAGCTTATTGCTGCTGTATTGGAATAAGTGGAGCTGATAAATGTGGTTTATTTTAATATACAGATATGGCAGACATATTATTGAAACAAGAAATTTTTTTTGCTGAATAAACCATAATATATCAAGAAATGGCCTCGATTAAATTTTTGTGGTTCTTTGCCGGATGTTGGGGGCGCAGATAAATGGAAGTGGTGCCACCAGCATCCGGCGGTTGCTCTGACGAAGGCAGCAGTAGACGCCGATACATGTCGGCAAAGGTAAAAACAACCTCTTTTTGCTCTGTGTGTTATGAAGAACCACAAAAAATTAAATCGGATAAAAAACAGAACGAACGTAACAAAGAAGTTCAGAGATGGCCTTGATATCTAAGAAAATGTCAACCTAGACATCAATAAATAATTTTCACCCTGTGGGTAAGTGAAATAAAAAATAGTTCAGCATGGTAATCCAAGGGGTTCAAATGAAGGCAACTGGACTTCTCTGGTTTCTTGAAGACGTTTCGCTTCTCATCCGAGGAGCTTTGTCAATTCTGGCTGGAATACGGGAGAGTCGAGCTAATAAACTGTAGCTGTCTGTTGCTGCTCAACGAGCAGAAATTACCTGTGAATACCTCTCCTCCCTACCACCTGATAAGTCGTTAGCATCGTTAGCCTCTATTGTGTGGGAGTCGTCGTGTTGATTAGATGCAGGAGGGTGTGAACTAGACTGAAACTGTTTTGGAATTTGGTTCAAGGCTGCTTTGTAGGTGCTGGAAAAGTGAAACCTGAGCCCTCCTCCTTTATTTAATGATCCATTTTGACATAGTTTCCTTAACTCCTCTCTCAAACCATCTATCTTCTCTGTCCAGAATGTGGACTTTGTCATCTTCAAAGTTGTGACCCTTGTCCTTCAGGTGTAGGTGGACTGCAGAGTCTTGGCCTGAAGAGGTGGACATCCTGTGTTCAGCATGTTGAATGCAAAGATTTAAAGTGAAATCTTTGAGTCTGTGTCTGTGCATGTCTGTAAATGCTTTGTAGGTAAGTCAGAATGGAACATTAACCATTATAACAAAATGAATATAACTAAAAAAGAATAAAATTAGCTGTCAGTGTCCTAAATGACCCAACCTTAAACACAATCAACAACCACAAACACAACAAGCCCTGCTGTGTCTTCAGGACAGGACTCTAACGTGATCGTATTACGTCTGATTCACTGGTTAAAATGCATGAATGTGAGTCTTTACAGTTTCAAGTGTGTGTGTTTTATTTTTTTCACATTGTGGGTTTGGTGAACTAGATTCACAGGATAAAATCAGATCACAATGGCCTTGATGTCTAACTCAGGGATTTAGAGAGAGGGGCCGAGGGACAGGAGAAGAGAGGCCACTGACAGCTTGTACCCTTGATGGCCAAATCCCAACCCCTGTTGTCCTTCCAAGTTAGGGAGCACTTCCAGTTGACAGACACTGTGCTGTGTATTTGCCGTGTCTGGCACAAAGATTGTTGTATCCTTGTAATCCCCCTTTGCTTCTGCTATTTATATGGCATTGCTATTTTTTAAGGCCAACTTTAAATACATATTGTATTACCATTCTGCTTTTGTCCTTCTTAAAAATATATTTAAGGGGGAAAAATGTTGTTTTTCATTCCGCCTATGTGTGCTTGGTATGGTGGTGATATAGATCTATTTGAAACCATTTCATTTCTAAGCTCTGGGACTCAGAAGCTTTGGCCTTGGGTGTGATCCACTTGAACTCACTGATTCTGGGTCATATGATGTATCGCCATAAGAGAAAAACAATACACAGAAACGTTTGGGGACTGTTTGTTCTTCAAATACAGTTAAATAAAAGATAAATCACTGGAAATTTCTCAAAAATGATGTCAACTTTCCTGTTATTTTCCCATAAATCTTATTGATATTTAGAATATTTGTATTTCCTGAACAGAACCAAAGAACTTGAAGTTTTACCGAGGGGTGTTTCAGGATTTGGGAGGTTCGTTGTGTTTATATTTGCCTGAAGCGCTGGACACATCCCAACCGTATCTTCAGTGGAGATTTCCAGCCCATCTGTGGTCACAAAATGCAAAAAGGAAACAAAAAATCAGTGGATAGGCGCAATTCCATTTTTTATTACAGTGTCTTTCATTGTAGGTTTACAAGCCCTGCATTCCTTTTTATTTCTTTCAAATGAGGAAATTTAATAGACTTAAGCTTTATAGAGTAGTGTGATATTTTAAAATGAATTCTGTTTTATGGAGCCAGATCATAACAAGGTCTTTTAAGGCTGGATAATCAATCTCAAAGATGTTTCTTCATTTCCATTTCCTTTTATTGAAAAGTTTAGAACGAGCAGATGTCAGGGGACTCAAAATGTAGATTGAAAGTTTTATTGAAAACTTGTCTTTACATTTTAATCAAGGGGATCAGAGAGGGTCAAACATCAGATAGCCCATCTTTATTTTGGTTCAAGCATGGTGATTAAAAAAGATCCTAATCAGGTTTATAAAAAAAAACACCTGGATATTTCTGAGGGGATTATTTTAATTATGTATTTATTTATTCTTTTTAATTATCATTGTTATTTTCAACTATTTTCATATAATAATTTATGGAGCCATTTCACCCCTTCCCCCTATACTTTGCATCCTATGCTGAGTAGGGAAAAGGGTAGATTATCTGGCTTATCCTGTGTCTATGAACACATGAAATGAATGGGTTTGGTAGCAAATAAATTCACAAGTAGAATTTTTTTTCTTTGTTCAAAATAATTTATTGTCATATAAAATACTCAACCATACCATGTTTATTAATATAGAACGATTAAAAACAGCAGTACAGGTCACCTTCTCAAGGCCTAGTGGTAGAAGTGTCCGCCTTGAGACTGGGAGGTTGTAGGTTCAAATCCACGGTCGAGTCATACAAAAGACTTTAAAAATGGGACCCAATGCCTCCCTGCTTGACACTTGCCATTAAGGGGTTGGATTGGGAAGCTAAACCACCAAATAGTTCCCGAGCGCAGCTACTGCTGCAGCTCACCGCTCCCCGCGGGGATGGGTCAAATGCAGAAATGTAATTTCACCAGTGTGTGATGACTAATGGGACTTTAAATGCTCCATAGTTGGAGAACTAACAACCAACGCAAAGAGATTACATTAGGTTAAAAGAAACACAGCAAAGTAGAAAAAACTGAGAGCACAGTACTAATTAGATCAGGGCAAAATAAAAAAATCATAAAACCTCAAACTAAAAAGATGCTTGGGCAGTAAAACAAACAAAATAAAAGCACACACGGTGACAGATCGAAGAAGAAAAGCCAAAATATCGACCAAAAGCTAAAAATGGGAACAGATTTAAAACGGGACATAGTTGGGGCCTGCAGTACATGCAACTGTGACTTTGTATTCTGATAATGATGTTGAGCACAAATAATAAATGGTATGGTTGTTGGCCACTTTACACTGCATTTGATAAAATAATATTCTATTTAATGAAGTGTTTTCAACTTGAGAGAATGTGCTGTTTCATGTAGAAATGGGTTCATTTCTATTCCAGCAACTTCAATGGGTCAAAATGTTGGCGTAAATGTAACAGGATTCATCTTCCAATGCAGCGAGGAATCATATTCTCTGTTGCATCTGGGCTTGGTCTGGCTTCTCTGTGAGGTATTGTTATACTCTTATATACTGTTAATTGCACCAGCATGCAGCTCAATCTTCAAATCACTGATCAAAATGAAAAAGGGGAAGATAATGTCAGAAATGCATAGACCATGTTGAACTGCCTGCTGCATGTATTAAATTGTATTGTAGTCAATGAATACATGATTAATAACTCAACCTTCACATATGTGGTGTATTATGCTGCAGACTTCATTTCTCCTCTTGTAATGCAACAATACATTTGAATCAAGTGGTCCAACTTGATTATATGAATAGTGTGCTCACATTTTCTCACTCACATAATAATATTCAGCAGTTCACATGTAATTGGATCTGTGCCGGTGCTTTCTCCGTCCTTATACTCAGAGTCCTGTTCACCTACTTGTTTGGATAATAGAGTATTTATTAATTTCTCACCCTCAGGGCTTAAATACCAAAGAAAGAATTGATGGATAGCCAAAAAGGAAACAGATCAGAATTGCATTAGTTTTTTTTTTTTTTGTTATTATTAGATGTTAATCAACATATTAGGGAATATTTTGAACCTGTTTAGTTTGAATTGGTGCAGGGACTTTGGAAAATCTGCAAAAGTCAAGATTAGCAAAACAACTTAAACATATTTCTTTCCAACTCTCATGACCCAAGATTAAGTTTTCCTAAACCTAAATAATTTTTACCCCTCCCTGGTCAGCCACCTTACCATGGTGGAGGGCCTTGAGTGTCCCAATGATCCTAGGAGCTAAGTTGTCTGAGGCTTTGTGCCTCTGGTAGGGTCACCCATGGCAAACAGGTCCTAGGTAAAGGATCAGACAAAGTGCAGCCCAATACCCCTTATGAAGATCACAATAAGTGGAAACAGAGTTCCCTCGCCAAGACGTGGGTCACCGGGGCCCCTTCTGGAGCCAGGCCTGGAGGTGGGGCATGTTGGCAAGCATCTGGTGGCAGGGCTTTCACCCAAGGAGCCCAGCTGGGCACTGCTCGAAGATGAGATGTGGGTCCCCCTTCCCATGGGGTCACCACTCATGGGAGAGGCCAAAGGGGTCGGATGCAGTGTGAGATGGGTGGTAGCCGACCTTGGCGGTCTGATCCTTGGCTACAGAAGCCAGCTCTAGCTTTAAAAGAAGCCAGTGAAGAAGAGGAGGATATTTTTACTTTTCTTAATTTCTTCGCCATTTCACAGTCAGTCCTCAAACTGAAATGTTAATTTGACTGACTGGATAATTCATTAATGCACTCAAAACGGCGTCGTACAGAGGTCCCCGACTGATCCAACCACATCTTCCATCAGTGTGTGAGTTTATGACCAAATCAATAGACTTAACATCCTTAATCCAGATTTTTCCTTGTGACGGTGGCCAAACAACCAACAGTTAAAACATCACAGTGTATCTAAAGCCTGAAAAAAGAGGTGAAAAGCATTTAATGCAGCAGTAGACCTCAGCTTCTACCTGCTGAAATGACACACACACTGTACATAAATCAGTGGATACAGCTGCTTTAAGTGAAAACAGCAGCACACACCTGATAACAACACAGGGATGGAAACCGTTTACTATCACAACTTAGCCACAAGAGGTCAAAAACAGATTACATCACATATTTCTCAATTTACTACAGAAGATTTACAGTCTCAGTGTGGCTGAGCAAGCTGACTTTTATGCCCTGATGAACACACACACACTCATCCGCACGCACGCACACACACACAC
>SSNS01000241.1:299273-322194 GCA_006937985.1 Aphyosemion australe | reverse complement strand
CGCCCCTGCCACCCCGTGCGTCTCTTCTGCCCTCCTCCCCCCCCCCCCCCCCCCCCCCCCCCGTCTTAGTGGGCTCCCCCGGAAGCCTCTGTGTAATTCGCACCCTGCGCGCACACACACATGCATGAGAGCTCACACACGCATGCACACACACACTGATGCACACATGCGCACACACACACACGCACACACACTCTGTGCGCACGCACACACACGCGCGCACACACACACAGACACATGTATGTGCACACACACGCCTGTGCGCACACACGCATGCGCACACAGATGCATGCATGCACACACACGCATGCAGATGCAAGCATGCGCACACACATGCACGCACTCACACACACACTCACCTGCGCGCACACACGCACACCCACATGCAGGCGCATGCATGCGCACACACATGCATGCACTCACACACACACATACTAGAAGATACTAACAAGACTCAGAGAAAATATTGATAAACTTTTATTTCAGTTTGAAGAAGAAAGGATCCAGAAAAATTAGATTTTCCTGCGAAGTGACAAACATCTGCATGAATTATGATTTACAGAAGAATATACATCTTCATGATTGTATGAATATTTTATTTTTCTGAAAGAGCCATATGACTAACTGGACTGCAGAGAACACACCAAACCTGATATCAGTTAAATTTATAAACAACTTTAAAATTATGGGTAAATAATCGTTTTTTACAACATTGGTACGAAATCTTATTGTTTTTCTCTTTAATTGAAAATAAACAAAAACCCCAAACCCTTTTAAAGTGTACATGCTCACTGGTCAGATTACGCTTTTACCAGAAAACAGCAGAAAAAGTAAAGACTTTGATTTAACATTTTGCCAACTACAGAATATTAAGGATCTGAATCATAGTGAAAAAAGAGACTTAAAAATGGTCGTCTATTCAAGCATTTACTTACAAGAGTGAGGCTTTAAAATAACTGAGAGGAAGTGAGTTATAAAGGTAAGTACAGTGAAGAGCAGGATGCAAACAGGAAGGTGAACAACAGACGTAACGGACAAGCGGAAGGACAGGACTATAAATACTCAGCTCTGATGGAGCACAGGAAACCCAATGAGATTGCAAGAGCAGGAAAATGCATTTACAGGAAGAAAAAAGGAACAAGAATAATTAAAATGCAAAAACGTACAGAAAAGCAAAACCAAATACAATTAATTTGTTAACTTTTATGCAAAATATCGAGAAAAATCCATCTTAATTTGAAATTTAAAAAATGCACAATAAGATTCCATTTCAGCCGTTTGTGTTGGCAGTTTTGTTCTTCTCTGCTTTTGTTGGACTGATCCCAAAGAACTTTTGGTCTACATTAATAATTAAGAATCAGAAAACTGAACATGGCTGGGAGAGGGTAAGAGATTTACACCAACTGTATCTGACAAAGTCTTACCCGTGCTATTTCCTTCAGCATGTGTTTGTCAGCCCAGCGGGGGAATGCATTTCACACTTTCAGTCTGAGGTCAGAAAGCAGTTTAACCACCTCTAATGCAACTTAGCTGTTGGAGACGTTGCTCAACCAGGTAAAAGGTGTTGAGCGAGAGGCAGGAAAATGAAAAACTTGATGATTTTCTTTGAGGATGCAGCACATTTTGGGGGGTAAAATATTAGACTGAAATACTGAAAGAATAAAAACGGCACTAAGCTTTTAACCCTACAGACAGACGTCCGTCCGGCCAAAAAGTGTGACCATTACCTTAAGATTCAGTGTATGCTTCAACATTATATATGAAATTAAAAAAAATTCATTGAAAAGAAAAAGAGTTTCATTCGTCCGTCCATCCATCCTTGTTCGCTTATCCGGAGTCGGGTCACGGGCAGCAGCCTAAGCAGAGAGGCCCAGACCTCCCTCTCCTCAGCCACTTGGGCCAGCTCCTCCAGGGGAATCCCAAGGTGTTCCCTGTCCAGCCAAGAGAGATAGTCCCTCCAGCGTGTCCTGGGTCTTCCCTTGGGTCTCCTCCCGGATGGACGTACGCAAAAAACCTCACCAGGGAGGCGTCCAGGAGGCATCCTAACCAGATGCCCGAGCCACCTCAACTGGCTCCTCTCCATGTGGAGGAGCAGCGGGTCTACTCCGAGCCCCTCCCAGATGACCGAGCCTCTCACCCTATCTCGCAATTTTTCAGCAGTTTTAAAATACATGTAACCAAAATCCTTCTTGTGGTTCATGTGAATGGCATTTTATAAACTTCAACAACAGCAGGAATCCCACATTACATGGGCATTTACACCGAACTCTGTTTTTTTTTTCTGTGAATTTTTTTGGGGTATCTTAAAGAAAAAAAACATCTGGAATGTCAAAAAAAATTTCACAAGAATAACAATGAAATCTGAAAATGAGGACGACATATGGTAATAAAATAATGTATTTTATAATAAATATTATTAAGATTGGACTTGTTTTGAATGATTTCGTAACTTGCCTCATTAGCTGACAGCTCACCTGTCCAAACAAAATGATAAAAAGAGCTATTTACAGCAGGGAATATCAGGGTTATTACAAGTTTCTTCAAGTTAAATTCAAGTCTTTTTAAGACCATTTATATAAAAATGTAATATCTATTTCACAGCCCTACCGTGTGTTCTGGTGTGTTGTCTAGTTGCCTGTTTCACATCTGATCAGTAGAAATGAATATGATCAGTAGAAATGAATGTATTTCATCACTATGCTCAGTAGTAAGCTACTGGAAATGCTAATAACATTTGGGGATTTCTCTTCCTCTTGAAGAGTTCAATAAGTTCCACGATCAACTTGATTGTGAACGTGCTACCTGCTAGCATTAGCATCGTGGATTTATGGTTGATCCCAAACTTTAGAGCGATTTTGCCATTTAGTGATTTTTGTCTATGCTGGTTTCTTTATTTTCCTCCATAACACCTAGATGTTGTTCACCAGTAGGTGTTCACTTCAGTTTGCTGTGCGCGAAATGAATGAAGCCTAGTAAAATTAATTCAAACCATTCCAGTATTTGTTTTAGCTCTAAAATACACAACTTTATGACCCAGATATCAAAATTCAAGACTTTTTCAAGGCTTGTCAAGGTCTTATTTCCAAATTCATACATTCAATGCTTTTAAGACTTTTTAAGAGCTTGTAGTAACCCTGATATATGAGTTATTCTTATATTTTCTGCAGAACCTCCCTTCAAAAACCATGTGAACCATTACTAAAAAGAAATAAAAAACAACACAAAAAAATCAATAAACAAACACATAAAGTATAACAAACATAAATATACTCAATATAACAAAAAAAGGAAGTTTGTAAAATATTATCATAACTTTATTTTGCCCTGAATAAAAAAAAAAATTTATTTATTTATTTTTTCTTGACTGTTGAGCTTTGTTTTCTGTCTGATGCGTTGCCAGGCTGAGACCGAGCTAAAACATTACACGTCTGCTGAATTTTAATATTAAACAAATTCCTAAACGACCATAAATCAGTTGTGACTAGCCAACACATACAATACTCATCCATCTGTAGTCTCTCCACCAGAGTTATTCTCTAAAGCTAATTTTTTGGAGCAGAGCTTTTTACTGATTTAGGAGAATGCTTGTGAGTCTCACATTTATCATTGTCAAAAAGACAAGCATCATGACTGCTTGGGGAGATAAAATAATCACTTTTTGTATCAAACGGGCGAACACTGATTGGATAATGTGTCATATGCATATTCTCAGTCAGCAATGCTGCTCAGAATCTTTTGCCCTAAGTAACACGAAACAGAGACAGGATAATACTTCAGCGTGTCAACGATAATGATTAATAGGATGTACCACTTTTTTTATTTTAACAAACTAATCAGATTTTTGAACGCTTGATTGTCTCACTCTAATCCTATTCTCACATGTTTCTTGTAACACAACTAACCGCGTTGTGTTAATGATGTTTGGCACTGTTATTAGAGCCACTGATCCTGCCCCCTACTTCAACTCATCGCACCATGAGCCCCATCCCTCGACCACTTGTTCACTCCAGGTCTCTATATCTCGCACAGCTAATGTGACATTTATCTGTAATTAGACCCTTACATATTTTAATAGAAAATGATATCCCTTAAGGTCTCCCTGTCATGTGCATGGGCAGGTCTGATGATAATTGGATGCTGGAAAAACATTCTCGATGACATGGGCTGTCATCCCGAATTAGCAGGTGCAAAATCTTTATCAGGGGGAGTGACCTTCCAGGGACCTGCTCTGGGTTACATGTGTGGAGCTCTGCTTGGATGCATGTTTATTCTTATTTTACAATTTTTTTTAAACATTATATTAAAAAATACAGATTCTGCAATCACACTGCACACAGAAGTGTTAAATTATATCATCATTGCTCATTTCTAGGTGATGGTCATGCTTTTAGCACCAATAAGCTTAATTAAGAATCTGGGCCTTATTTTCTGTTAGATGCTATTTTTTGTAGTAAAGAGAAGCAGAAACCAGTGCATGAAGGCTTGATGACCCATGAATCCTCTCGTTGAAACAAATGTTTTCAAGTTTCCTACATTTTTAAGCTTGTCTAATTCGTAACTGAATTAAATGAGATAGTGGAGAACACAGGCTTAGAGTAAGCATTGTGGGTCTTTCATTTATTTATTTTTAGAATTGCATAAACTTCATTTCATTTATTGATTTTAGAATACTATTTGCACCTTTTGCATTAATGCAAAATCTGCTTTTTGGAGCTTTTGACCATGAAATACTGTTATTTATTCATGAAAAACACACCAAAAGCAGGTTTTGGCTTCACACATGCATTTTCCTGTCTTAGCTGCAAATCCTCTGCTGGTTTGCCCAGGGGCTGCTAAAGCTTGGATGGGGCATGGTTGCATCATCATACCCTATTCCTCTCCATCCAGATGGTCTCCAGTCTGGATTCCTCCTCCCCTGGACTGTAAACACTAACATGCAGTCTCTCCATGTAGCCAGTGGGGAGTGTAATCTCCAAAGTTGTAACGATGTTATTTCTTTTTTATCTAGTCTGAACTTTAAACAATGCCTGAAACAGAAAGTGGATTTTTGTCAGCAAAAGATACAGGAGCCCTGTCCAGTCCTGAAGAAGAGTTTATTGGCAGAAATGGTGGAATTTTATCTTCAGCAGCTGACCATGTGTGACCATGATGTCACAGACTGCTTGTTAAAGTTGCAATGGCAAATTTGGAAAACAAATTAGCTTAAAACATTTTTTCATGTCTCTTAACAACGTTCTAACAAAGTATAGGTATAAATATATTGTGGCTTGACAGCTGTGATGCTAATTAGTGGACACACCTTGAATTAAAGTAGCTCTCCAGAATATTTCTTTTATCTGATGGCACCATCAAGTATTACAAGTATTATTCTCATGTCATGTTGTGTTTTCATATATTTATATTTTAAAGACTAACTTGTCAGTGAAAAGTTCATCATCTCTGCATCAGCCTTAAATTTGAAGCACGTAAGCGGTAGTCTAACGCTATTGGTTAGTTCTGGTCGCCGGTCAGTTTCCTATTGCACGGAATTTACAGGGCAGGGGGCGGGCTTAGCAAAAAAAAAAGACGTATCGCTTACATTATATCACACTACATGATAAGACAATCACTTTTACAGATTTCTGAAAAATCATACATAATTCCTGAAAAGGGAAAACTCCGGATTGCTGCTTTAACACGTCCCTTTGGTCACATTATTTTCAGTCTTTTCTAGGGGTACCGTCATTATTGTACAGGCCTGTTCCATGAGTTTATTTTTTTAATTATTCCATTGAAGCATGGTTGAAAAGCAATGTCTGACTTTCATTGGTTAAATTTCATAGAATTTTTATTTATTATTACTTTTGTCAGATTCAAGTTATTTCTGTGACCATTGTGGGTTTTTCTTTCATTGACCAAAGGGTACCAACAATTTTGTCCACGTCTTTACAACCTAAGAGAGTGTGGCCAGTGATCTGACACTAATCTAAATAAAATGCTTTGATTATTTTTTGTTACTGATATGATTGGGTCAGGAAATGAATAAATACTGTGATAAAAATGCATTTCATCATTGAGACCAGCTTCGGTATCCATATAAAAAAGACAAAAGAGGTTTTATGGTGTTTTACAGAGAGCTCACAGTTTACACACACCTTTTTTATTTTATTCACCCTTTCTCCAAATGTGCCGAATATCAATCCCTTTTTTCGTTCTCTCCTTCTCCTCATCAAGGGAACTCTTTGCTCGGGAATGAGATTAGATGAGTAGGTTGTTGAGTGAAGCAGATTGGGAGTAAAATGTGAGACAAAGCAATTGAATTTCATATTGAATTGGGATTAAGGGACACCGTGGACTCCCCTGCCCACCTCTCATTGTTTGGACTTCATGCAGCGACTGCCTGAAAGCCAATGGAAAATTGAAAGAACTTATCAGGTGGACCAGCTTTATCAATGTCTATTTTTTCCCTTAGTGGAGAAGTATAGCTTTTTTCCCTCATTATAATTTATGTGCTGAATGTATTAAACTCATGATCAAACATTGACATTCAAAAAAGGTACAAATTAGTCCATTCAAGCATGAAGAAAAACAAAAATGTTTGCTAAAAGAACACCTAAAATTCAGCTTTATTGAGTCAAACACAAGAGCATCTTGTCTTTGTGCAATATGTAGCCGTTTATTTTATTTTTTTGTTTGCAAATAATCTTTTTTATTTGTTTTATGATCCTTTTATTTCTGATTATCTTTTTTCATTTTTCATAATGATGTTTTATTCTTTGTTTTTGTCTCTTTTAATTATGTTTAACGTTAATCATGTATTGTTTTTATCTGTGATAGGTGCTATTTCAATAAACATTACTTACTTCTGGTGTGTTGGGTTTTACCTAAACTTTTTGCTCTTTTGTTCTGATCATCACTTTTTTCTGTTTTTAAGGGTTTTTTCTATAATTTTTTTATTAGCTGTTTTTGTTATGCTCATAAACATCTCGTGTATTAGATTTTTTTTCTCTTTTACTAATATTTTTGTTGCTCATATCTTCCTTCAGCTCCCAAAATGACTTCACTTCTGCACATGTTTTCTATTTACCAATCAGCCCAGCTGCTCACTCAGCAATCACCCTTCAATGGTTTTTTCTGCACTTCTGTTTCAGATCCTTCAGATTGCTCACTCTGATAACTTGTTATATAAAAGCACTACAAGCCAATGAAATCCAAAAGAAGTCCAGAGAAAGCTTCTGGAGGTGTTGGTGGTTTGTTTAGAAAACGCTTTATTTCTCAACGCTTCAGAAGCTGCTAGAAAATCATGTGAGCCACAAATGATCGATTACTAGCCCTAAGACCAAATAATTTTATTTTTATAAGGAACTGGGACAAATAAAAACTACTTAATACTTTTTTGATTTAGGTCTTTTTATTAACTTTTTGAACATTTTTAAACTGAACAAACACCCCGTGAAAGAACTTAATACCGGACATTTTCAGTGAATAATAATTCGGAAAGACAGCGGGAATAAGGAGTAAATATAGTTTATGGATTTTAAAACTGTTTCAAGCCCAAAACGGGAGACTTTCTCCAATCCAGTGTCTGTTTGTTGGCGGGTGAGAATCCTCCCAACAAAGAGCACAAAGCAATCATGTTTAATTGGCTTTTATCCAAAAAAGCATCCACTGTGACCACTCCAAACAAAGCAGTCAAAGGGTCTGGGTGCACAGTGGTCCCACAAATCTTGGAGAGTGCATCAAAAATATGACCACCAATATCCTTATCAAGAACATTTGAAGAGGTGTGGCAGGTGATCGTCTTCAACATTTGCATGTCGGGTCAGAGTCTGGCCTAATGGTAGACAATCTGTCTTTGGACCAATGCCAACGGTGCACCTCTTTGAACTGAATGACTGTGTCCAGCTCCCATTTCCCTTTTAAAACATCCAGACTAGTCTGACGATGTGAGCTGAGCCAGGTATAAAGTCTGCTTAGAGCTTACTTATCTCATCGAGAAGGGTCTGAGATGGGCACATGAGAAAACAGAGCTAGATTTAACAGAGTGTCTCAGTTGTAGATACCTAAAAAAAAAACGAGTTGTGGATATGAAGTTTGACCAACAGTTGTTCAAAGAAGGCCAATGTACCATCAACATAAGTCATAGAGAGAACTTATGACTCAAGTTGGCCACCTATTAAATTAAAGACCTCATCAGACACAGAAAGAATAAACATACACATTTTTTAAGGGAGCAATGAGTGAAACATTAAAACTTAGCAGAGAATATTAAAACTGGATTAGATGCATTATCATTTTAATATACCATAAGTGCAAAGATGAATCAATTATCTAGAAAGGATCAAAATATGCTCAATGATAAATACACTGATAAGTGTCACATCCCTTCCACCTTCATCATCCACACACACCTCAAACCTCAGCCTAGAACTCCATTTCCCATTATCCCCCTCTCACCGGAATCCCTTCTATGTTCTTCTTCTTCAATGAGAGACAGGCAGGCTGGACGCCCACTGGCGTATTGCTGCCCCAACAACCACGCTCTGCAACATCATAATTCACACCCTGTCATACACCCCCACCGCACGTAAAAACCTCACAAGCGCCCTCACCCTGCGCCCGTCATCCGAAGCCAACAAGGAGTTCGAATTGAACAGAGACCCCAGTGTCAGACAAAGCCCCAAAAAACACCCGTCGCTGCGCCTCGTACCTCTCGCAACGCAAAAGCACATGCCCCACTGTCTCCAAAGCCCCACATTCACAGGCCCCATCCATGTGGCTCCCGACCAAAAATAACCCAGCCCTGAGACCACAATGCCCCAACCGCAACCTGGACAGGACCACTGAGTCCCGCCTCCTCAAACCACAACCAGGTCCCCTCCGCCCCACCACACGTTGCAAACCATAAAAGGCCCTCCCTTCCGACCCCCATCCCAAGAGGCCTGCCAAAGAGCCCGAGTCTCCCGGTCCACCTCAGAATAAACCCCCGGTCGAGATGGGGGTGGACCGAAAAGCACCACAGCACACCCGCAACGCCTTAGCCTGCACCACACCCAATAACTTCAACACCGACGGGGCCGATCCCTCCTATGTCATCTCCGTCATCGATAAAAGGAGGAAGTACACGCCACAACCTCACTCAGATTCAACAATCTATGCCAGAGACTCTAGCTACCCAGCTCTTCCTTGGAGCTTTCCAGTTCTTCATTTGAGCTTCCTGGCTCTTCAGGTCTTTTGGCTTTTTCCAAGTAAGTCGATCTCTTACTTTCCGGAACGCCATGTTCCCGCTCTCATTCAGATTCAGCGCTGTTGTTCCTAGATTAACTGCGTGCTAGCAGCTCCCAACGCTCGTTCTTCCACATCTAGGTTCTCTAACCATGCTACACTCTCACGCTACTCACACCGGTTGTGTGAGAGACTCACTAATTGTGACAATAAGTAAAAGACAGGTTAAAAAAAACTGTCAACAACCCAGCAGTGAAATGCAGATGGGAAGAAAGTGTAGAACAAAGGGATGCTGTTAATTATTATAATTTCTCAAATAATTTTGTAAATGAGTCAATCTGGTACCTAAAAAAATGTAATCAACACAAACCACTGACTGGTTAACAAATGAACCTGCTGCAGACATGTCAAGTTGTCTCTTTAAACAGGGCCCCTTTCTACCTTCTGCCATGTTTTCTGAGGTTCTGCACATTAAAAATCAAACACACCAAAGTAAAAAAACCTGAAATAAAATCTAATGCAAGTATTGTGTAGATTTATTGATTTGTTAACCTTTTATACTTTTTTTTTTTACTTTCTACACTACCTGATGCAGCAAAATTAATGGTAAGGTGTTAACCAACAATAAAGGTTACATATAATAAAGCAAAACCCGTTTCTCTATGATGAAGCAGATTGTATCTACTGGTATTTGGTAGAGATGGGAGACAAAGCAGTTTCTTTTGCTGGATTCCTCCCAACCCCCAGTTCTCACTTCAGCGTCCTTGAGCAAAACACTAAATCTCAGTGTTGCTCTCTCAGAAGTTGCTTTGAATAAAAGCATCTGTTAAATTGGTGGTATGCATGTTTGATTTCACATCATTTGCTAACAGTAAATTAGAGAGTAACATGTTGTCTCAGGGATAAACGTCCCAGCAGTTATGTTAATGTTCAGTTTGTCCTCAGAGACTAAAGCTACAATGGCTTCAGTGCATCTTAGGCGATTTCTTCAAAAAGAAACTGTTTGAGATGAAGTGTGAAGCGACACTGCCCTTCGCATCAGTGTTTTTGCTCTTCACACTGTTCTTTTACATTTTCTGTGGTCAATAAAGCACAATGAACAAAATGTGCCAGAGCTTTTAGTCTTTTCAGTGAAAAAAGGAGGTGAAAGGCTGAGCCCTGTTGCTCTGGGTTTCCAATGTCTCTTTTAATCCAGCTGTCTTTCACATGGTAGTGTTTGTATCTATCCTCTATCTGAATTAAATGTTGCAAGTGGCAAGAGACTGCCAAAGAAATGAGGACAAATGCTGAACATGGTTTGTTGCTTGCTGCTACATACATGGTAGAACCATCAGCAGGTCACTGCAGGAAACGGTCGAAGGCTCTGCAGCAGGGTGAACAATTTCTTTATTTAATTTTTTGGAGTGTCGAAAACGAGCTTTACAGTTTTAATCTAACAGGTGGAGTGTTGTAGATTGAGCTATAACGCCCCGCCTGATATCAAAACATTATTAGAGATGCTTTTGGTTGTTTTTAATCCCAACAGACACAAAAATGGAAGGCGGAGAGGAAGAGGCGGGGCAAGCAAATAAACAATGTAGGATGTACAAGAATCTGCTTCTAGACCTGCACAAAGAGGAAAAAATAGGGGGCACACAAAATTACAGCAGAACCAAGATATCACTGCGCCAACAACATGAGGATATATAACAGTGACAAATTTTGCCAAAAAGCACACAGTAATAAATCATAGTGCATTTAGTGCCAACCACAGCCTTAGGTTATGTGTTAAACACTGTGTGTGTGTGTGTGTGTGTGTGTGTGTGTGTGTGTGTGTGTGTGTGTGTGTGTGTGTGTGTGTATACACATATATGTATGTAAGTTTTCTCTATAGGAATGTCCAATAGTGAGTGTGAGGGACCACAGACCTGCCCCCAAAGACCCGCGGAAGATGGAGATCCACACCCCAGATATCCAGAGGTCCCCCTGGAGCATGGAGACCCCAGGGAGACTGATGCTAAAGCATATATCTTAAAATATATTAATATACTATATATGTAAGTAATATATCGCAAATAATCTGAAAATACTGCAATTATTGCCACTTTCATATATTGACTAAATGGTGTTACACTGCAAAATATATTTATTAATCCATTAAAATTATTATAATCTTACCAAGTAAAGCTTTAAGTTTGTTGGGGTCCAGAGGCTGATGTCTGTCTGCTGAAGGATTGAGCTTGTTGACTCCCATCAGGTTGGACTTCAGTAGTATATCAATGCTGAACAGGTCCAGCAGGAGGATGCGGGCCATTCCTTTTGCTGTAGGCTGTGCTTTGCAGACCCCCAGCAATGTGCAGATAGTTGCATCTAAATAATTATAAGGAAAGACAAACGGAAATAAAAACTGACAGTATCATTTAAAAAAATACTTTCTGATGCTGGTTTGGGAGGTGTGGGTTGAGGAGCTGATGGTAGCGCAGCACTGGCCTTGTTTTCGATTTCACCTTCACATGTTGAGCTCTCTATGATTTTATCCAGAATCAGGGTCTTCACAGCTGCCAACAGTGGAAAACATAGCCCATAAAATTTACTGTAACAGGACTCCAAACCAATTGTGAATACATGTAGAGTATACACCTCTGCTCCTAGTGTTTGCATCTCTCTGTGTAGCAAAGTGTGTTGGTGAGGCGTTTTACTTTGTTAAATTGTCCTAAATGTTTAAAATGTTTTGCACTTTTACATTGTTCCAAGGACTGTTGTGATGGAAGAGCCTTTTGGGGGATGGCATGTTGTGTCTGACACGTTTTTTTTATTTAAAAAAGGGGAAATATCTGACATCTTCTATTCAATGAAAATAAACCCATGTGAAATAATCATGATGCATCGAGATATTGAATCGGATCGTTGACATGATAATCATAACTGAATTGAATTGTGAGACTACTGAAGATTCACACCTCTATACCACATCTGTAGATTTCCCTTAAATGCAGACACAGATATATCTGAGAGAATATCATTAAGCAGACCATTTACATATTCTAAAATTATCCCAATTTTGTTTTGAGATACTTGCCTTTAACGGCCATTTTGCTCAGCCTGATGTTCTCCTTATTTAAAGCCTTGACTTGGGAGATCTTTAATGGCTGCAGAAGATCCCTCGCTCTGCTGGTCCCAGAGGCTTTTATTCTCTTCCCTGAGGGCCTGGATCCCCTCAAGTGCTCCTGAAGCAGTCTCCACTGGGCTGAGTTCTGGTTCTTCTTAGGAAAGAACTTCTAACTCAGATTGTCTTGCAGCTATGAGTTTGTAGTTTCTCTGTTGGATAAAATGATTAAATACATTATGTGTGACACAAAACAAGGATTAGGAAATGAAACCAAAATCTAATGCACAACACCAAACTGAAAACAATGCATCAACTAAAAGGACAACTGAAAAAAATGTAGCTGCTATCAATTAGATTGGAAACATTAAAGCTCTCAACTGATATATTTATTTCCCGTTGTGGGGCTCCAAGTGAGGGAGCAGTGGGCAGGTGTCCTCACCACTGAGGAATGCTGCTCATCTAGCACATAACTATTATTTTTTGGGTTATTTTCCTTGTTGCATGTGCTGCAGGATGCAAACTTTACACCACTTGCTTCAGACTGCCTGTGTGTGCGTAACATGGCTGATGGGTTCTCTGCCATGTGCCTGCACAGTGCAAATGAATGGGGGAAAAGGGTCTCTGAAGGATGCAAAGTTTGGTAATCGGCACTAAAAGGCAAGGATTGGAATCCCTACATGTCCTTTAAATACCGCCGTTACCGCCATAATTTAATGTAACATTCAATCACAATAATTTTATAGCACTGATTTGAACAAAAATAATATAACCATAATAAATCCAGTGTCTGACTGGGTTACAGATATAAATGTGAAAAGGTTGATATGATGCAGGACTTCAATTGGAAGTACACCAACTTTTTATGTATGATACTTTTGCAACAATTTTACATAACTGGTTCATATTGAGTATATGATGGAATTGTGGACAAACTGGCAGTCCAATTCAGTCACATAAACAATAAATATTCCTTACGGAGTTCCGCAGGGCTCTGTGCTTGAGCAGATATCACTTTTTATGTTTCCAGTAGAGAAAATTACAAGCCAATTCTCCTTCAAATGACCTTTCTTGAAACCAGTCTGGGACAGAAGTAGCCCAGGGGAAATATAAAGCTTAAGCATCTTGAATCCATGTACTTAATTCAAAATGGCATGAGGAAATTTGTGTTCACACATTTTTTCTTGCAGAGTGGCCAGAGATCAAACTATCAACTGTGTGATTAATAGACCTTGTCTACCACCTGAGCTACATCTGCTAGGAGCCTTTATTAAATCCTTTCTGCTACTGATTCCCTCCTTCCATCATCGCCTTGTTGAGGTCTCTTTGACCTTATTATAAACATTTTGACCTTTTCACTTTCTGGCCTCTTCAACTCTGGACAAGGGCACGTTGCAGGTAAAGGATCAGTCGAACAGAATGGCTGACAAGAGCTCAGATGGACAGGACAGTGGGTGGTAGAGTGCTGTGGGTGGGATTTGGGCTAGAAAGGTTCCTGAATGTCAGACATGGGGGTGGCAACAAGCAAAAAAAGTCAGAAACACAGAAAAGTCAAGGCACCCCTGCATGCTGTCTAGTGTCCAGATGACCCTTTTCACTTCCTCACAGCAGAAGGATGGGCCTGCCAGCAACTCAGTCCATCACGCTGACTCCAGCAGCTGAGCAACATCTGTTCATTAGACTTGACAGATGAAAGAGAGGCCAGTGAAGATGAGAAAACAGATGAAAACAAATCCAACATAATTCATCTCCCATAATTTTGTGGACCATATCATTCCATTCTCCTGTATATGTGCTTCGCACACCGGACTGCACAGGTAGGGTAGAGGTAGAGAGGGAATTGTAAGAGGTAATCAAGGCATTTGCCTCATCTGTCACGCTTCTTGCAGCTCTATTGTNCTGTGTAGGAATCTTATTGAGCATGCGTTGAGCTGTAAGCATGGACCGTTTGTGAATGTAGCAATAAGTGAGAGGATTCAGATTTTGCTCCCATGGGAGGCAGGTCATGCTGCCCTGGTCTTTGACAAATACCGTGGCTAAAGAAGATGGATTAGTCAGCAAGAGCAGGACTGAGACAGGAAGGAAAATTAAGTCATCACTGTACTTACGTGAAGCTCAAACACAACACTGAGTCCACTTCTGTTCACTGCTTATCTCTCCCTCACCGGCTATGCTGGTGGCTGTATGTCTGCTGGCCAGACAAGCCGCCTCTGCAGGGAGACAGGTGCTGCTACACATTTTAAAGTGTTGTGTTGGTATTTGGTGAGGATTTATAAGATTTTATAGCTTAAAAAACGCAAGTACATTATCCTCTACACCTAAACTGAATCATTTGAAAAACAAAAGCTGTTTTAAATCAAAATGCAACACAAGATTGTTTTATTTACTCTTAATAAATCACCAAGACAAGGAGATGAAGTAGTGTTTTTCTCATTCTACAGCATTTAAATGTGCAATGTGCCATTGATTGCACCCATTTTCACCATTTCTGTCATATTGGCCACTTTTCTGAATTGGGGAAAATAGAATTCCCTTTTGTTATTTTGGTTTTCCCCTGATGGTCTTTGCTTTTCATCTTTCTACATTCTAAATGAGATTCTCTCTTATGTAAATGCATGTAGTTCAAAGCAATTAACAATATGCACACTTAAATCTCTTTTTCTGCACAGTTGGTAATTTGAGGGCTATAAATAACATTTGTGTGTGAACATGAAAATAACATTTCATATAGCCAAAGATGAAATCGGATTAGTTAAAGAAGGCAAGGGAAAGAACATGATTTATAATAATGCAACTAATCTTCATCCATGGATCATTCAATGATCGTCTATTATGTTTTCTTTTGTCTTTTTCTGTATAGAAGGTGTGTCACTATTAAAAGATGAAGCTGAATTGTAGTCGAGGAGTTCTCTTCACCAGCTTCATGACAGATATTGCAGGTTTGAGTTTTTCTTGATATAAAATAGATGGTAAATAAATAAATGGAACATTTAAAGGTCAACTTTACTCATATTTTTAATACATTTGCAGTGGTCTAGTAGGAATGAATGCCTTGTAAGTCATTCTCTGGGGGGAAAAAAAGCTCTGGTGCTGTTTGAGGATGTAGAAGTCAGCTGGAAGAGAAAGTAGCTTCAGACGACAGGATTTGGAGTCTATTTCCTGATANTCTATTATGTTTTCTTTTATTTTTCTCTGTATAGAAGGTGTGTCACTATTAAAAGATGAAGCTCAATTGTAGTCGAGGAGTTCTCTACACCAGCTTCATGACAGATATTGCAGGTTTGAGTTTTTCTTGATATAAAATAGATGGTAAATAAATAAATGGAACATTTAAAGGTCAACTTTACTCATATTTTTAATACATTTGCAGTGGTCTAGTAGGAATGAATGCCTTGTAAGTCGTTCTCTGGGGGGAAAAAAAGCTCCGGTGCGCCTGTTTGAGGATGTAGAAGTCAGCTGGAAGAGAAAGTAGCTTCAGACGACAGGATTTGGAGTCTATTTCCTGATATTTGGACATCTCGCCTCTGATTGGCTAACAGCAACTATGGCTGACTCTGGTTGCTCTGCAACGTTGATGTTTTATTACCACAAATAACACAAGCCTGAATTAGTTCTGCCGTGTTGTGGAGTTGCTAATGCTAATGGTTAGCTTCTACTAGCCGAGACGTTCTTCTGTTTCTGTCGCAAGCGAAGATGGGTGGGTCCATGAATGCTACGTGACAGTGTGATGTAGATCTGTCGGGCTTTTCTGAACCGAGCATTTTCCGTCTTTTCTTCTATCAGAAGCTAATGCAGGCAATAGGGGTAGAAGACTATTTTCATGTTCAGCCTGCATGTTAAACCCAGAGCGACTGATCATTTTCAAAAATAAGAAAAAAAAAGTTTCTCAGTGACGCTGCTTTTTAAAAGAAAAAGAGATGGGGAGAGAAAAACAAGCATGTTCTATACGGAACACTTGAAGCACAGGTGAACAAAGCTTCAATGCATTTTTGAATCAGAGACAGAGCTATGAGTCAGGTTAACTACTGGCAAAGTGCAACAACACAACAAAGGAAACAAGTTGGCAATGTCAGAGGCTACAGAAGAAGGTGAATGGCATTACTTTTATTCACCCTGCAGTGATTGTTCTGGCACTATATACCTTGGGTGAGCGAGTATTCTCTCCTGAGGAAAGAGCTTTGCCAAGCAAGTGCTGCCAAGGACAGTGAGAGCCAAAGTATGTAGATCCTCCACTGCTGAGGACACAAAGCCCTGCAATAAAGACTGTCTGAAAAAGTTGTGGCAAGAGTGCTCGATCAGCTCAGCCTGTTTGCATATACTGAACATGTTCTCTTTGCTGCGAAGGGCCCCATGGTCAACAGTGCCACGAAGAGGTAACAGTGGGTCAAAGATCTCAGCTCAAGCTGGAGTCTGGGCAAAATAGTGAGCACTTGATTTAGTGTGTGAAGTGTTTAGATAAATGTGGCCGAGTAGATTTTTGTGTTTGTTCAGGTGGTACAGTGGTAATTGCTTAATCAAGACACTTCTTTCAGCCCTAGTTTGTTGCTTTACCACTAAGGACGACACTACAGGTTAAATTAGTTTTTGTTTATTTGAAATGTTTCCGCTGTACGACAGAAGGTTGACTCAGTCATTTTAACGTGCACATTTCTAACAAAGTGTCTTTGAGACGGCTAGAGACTCAACCAATCAAAAATATTAAGAGCATTCCTAGTACCTGGAGGATCCTAGTAGTTTTAAAACTTCCCAAGCAGACATTTTTCTGGGGTACATTTCTACCCTGATGCTCTGTCTTGGCCCTGGTTCATTTAACGGATTCACAGGGAACAAATGACTCGGAACTACTGCAGCACCTACTACAAGAATTCTTTGATGTGGGAATCGAGTAAGTGTGTGAGGACAAAAGGTAACTTAATGAACTGTATTACTGTTTTTTTTTTTTTTTTTAGTTTATTTCCACAGAGCTTCCAGTTGGTTCCCATTATGGTAGCGACTTTTTTAATTTTTAGGGCAATGACAACCTCACTTTATTAAAATGTTCTAAAAGTAGTTTTGTTGGTGACTAATTCATTATGAAATTTACCAAACTAATCTCACCTCTTAATGCCACATTAAAAACAAACTGTGTACTTAAACAATTTGTATTATCTTCTTGGTTTAGTGATGGCTTAGCAGAAGAGACACTGCGTGGTTCTGTGTCATGATGAATTTTTTGTGCTTCATTTACCTTCTGACTGTAGTGAATTAGAAGACATCTTTATGATAATTATTTCCTGAAGGCAGATAATCTGGGGCAAATACGACAGATTGGCTGATACAAATAAAATATTTGGCTCATAATTTTTTTTATTTATTCCTTAACTTTTATTATTTAAGACATTTCAATTATTTGTATGCCTTCCAAGCTCTTAATGGATTTAACAGATCTACTGAACATAAGATTTGTTTAGTGTATGTGGTACAGGTGTTTCTGCATTACTTGCATGTCATACATACATGCAGTCAAGCACACTGTTGCGGCCCCTGTAAGTTTCCCCCAAGTCAGCACCTTGGACAGCGCCTGCTGCAAGCTGATCCTCTCCAGCACTGGTCCAGCTTCCACAGTGCAGCACCATGGAGAGAGGCATGCGCCTGCTCAGACCAGCTGCAGCACCATCTCATGAGAAGCTTCAATTAGACAGCTCAAGCCCTTAAAAAGCAGTTTTTCAAACATTTGGGGGCGTAGATCCATTCTGTTGTCTCTTTAGCTGTGGCTTGTGTGTTCTTAGAATAACTTGTGTATTAGAGAATTTACAGTTGTGAAATTGCTTGGTTCAATGTTGTGCTGATAACTTGTAGAGTTGTGTGCAGTTTCTTTAGAGTCGATTATCTTTAGTGTTTGACCAAGTTTACACCAGTGTGATTAGCTTTTCAGATCTGGCTTTTGTGTTTGTTTTAGTTAAACCTTTCTTGCTTTAGTATTGAAAAGCAACTTTAGTTTAGAGCCTTCCTGTTTTGTTTGTGAGTAATTCTGCTGTGGGTTTATCCAGCATTTTGTGTTTAGTTAACTAGTCAAGTTGGTTTTCTCCCAGCAGGTTAAATTTCAGTTATTGGATACAGGAGAAGTTTTGTTTGTTATATTGCAGTGCCTCTTCTAATTTGAGTGAACATTTGTTATAATCATTTTAATTGTTACTAAGACTTTGTTTCATTCCTTTAATTTTTATTTCCTGTTACTCCCTCCTTGAGCTCCTAGACAAGAGGGAGCGTAACGTAATGGGGGCTCGTCCGGGATATTTACCAGAGAACCTCCCACAACAATTGTAAATATTAAAAGCAGGGAATTGTATTGCCATATGCGTTTTACAGATTTACTACTCTTATGTTTGGTGGGCGTTTTTTGTGTTTGTGCCACTTTAGTTTTAGCTGCTTAGTTAAACGATGTTTAGTTTAGAGGCCCCTTCATGTGGGAAAATTAAGGAATCTTTGTTACGTACGGGCAGCAGTAGCTCAGAAGGTAGAGTGGGTTGTCCAGTAATCGGAAGGTTGCAGGTTCGATCCCGATTTCTGCCAGAGAATGCTGCTGTGTGCCCTTTGCCAAGACACTTAACCCCCCTTTCCTGCTGGTGGTGGTCGGAGGGACTGGTGGTGCCAGTGTACGGCAGGCCTCACCTCTGTCAGTGCGCCCCAGGGCAGCTGTAGCAACATTGTAGCTCATCACCAGCATGTGAATGTGTGTGTGAATGGGTGAATGACTGATTGTGTTGTGAAGCGCCTTGGGGGGTTGTAGAACCCTGAGAAGGCCATTTACTATCATTACCATTTACGTTCGTTCTGTGTTTTTATTTACATTTTTTTCTGGTTCTTCATTTTACACCGAGCAAACAGAGCTTGTTTTTACCGTTGCTGACATGTTTCCACATCAACTGCTGCCTTCGTCAGAGCAACCGCTTCCTTGTAGCCACAGCCACCTAACTTTTGCATGTTTAGTCAAACCAAGCAGCCAATTAAAGGTCACAACAGTTTTTAGGGTGGCAACCAAAGAGAGCAACATTAACTGATGTCCTCACCTTTGAGGCCTCTAAACTCAACCTGACAAGAAGTAAACTGTTGAGCAGATCCTCAGATACAAACAGGGTCAGGTTGTTGCCCATCACAGGACTGTTTTCACGAGACCACATGCATGCAAAGCAGAAATGTTTCCTCGCTAGACTGCTTTATTGCTCACTTATATATTTGTGTGTGCTCGCTGAGCAGAAATTCTTCCTTAAAAGGATGGATCTCGTCTAGCTGTCACTGTTCTGTGGCCTTGTACTCTCGTGCACCTGTTTGTGATGGATGTGGGATCTGAAGCTAATTACACTTTAGAAGGTTTTATCAGAAGTTTGATGGGGTCAGGAAGAAGGTGAAATATGCACAGATGATGCTCTATCTTCTCTTAGGCATGTGTGTTATTTAAACCTACTCTATGCCTTTACAATCTTATGGAAAACAGTTCTGACTTAACAATGACCTTGTACATTTGCTGCAGGCTGTGCTTTTATATTTTCATAACAATATTACTATCTTCTTGACATTAGCACACAGTTAATTACAGTGCATATATTGGAAAGCTGTATTCTGATGATAAAGATGGTAATAGCAGGGTGAGCTGCATCCTTAACCCATTCTAAAGGAAGTTTTTTATGTTTAAGGTGCAAAAGCATTGTATTAAAAAATGTTTACTGTAATTAGAGAAATTGACGGTGACACTAACAGAACATACATTTTTACAACTGTAAAACTAGCCATACAAACCTGTGCACAGCCTAGTTTCATTCAATACCACTGAGAGTTGGCACTTTAGTCTCAACTAGCCATTAGCCAGTTCCAATTTCTATGTATAACATAGTGTTAGAAGGTCAGGGCACTAAATTTATCCTTCGTACTGTTCCTTTTTAACTATTGGCCAGAGGAAGTGTGGGTTTTCTTTCTCTGGTTGTATGTATCAAGTTGCTGCAAGCTGTCATTCAGCTGTGTAAGATGGCCCATTGTTTGAGATGTGTTGCTCTGAAACATGAATTCACACCTACTGTCATAGAGCTACAGGAGTGCTATGAAGTTTGTATCCATTGCCTTTGGGATGCTGAGGAGCCGTGTCACCAAACTCAACGTGGCAGCTCAGACAGATGTTGATTTATGGTTCCCCTCTTACCCCTTTGCAACCCTGTCTGTCCTCAACATCACAATGCATTTGCAAGTTTCAGCCACTTAAGATATGTATATATTGTTTTTTTTGTTTTGTTTTTGCTTTTTTATAACTGCAGACAGAGTGCTATGTTTTGAAAAGACATGTCATTGCAAACATTTTAGTGACAGTTTTATGTTACAAACCACACGTAAAGACTGTTTACCCATTTAATACGGATAACATCAATATAAATTAGGCTAGTTTAAAAGTATGTTTAAATAAAAATCCCATAGGTCTGAATTCGTTCATGATTTTTGGTTGTGACAAAAATGAAAGCCTGTTTAAAATATAATGTGGCTTATCTTTGAAAGCTATAGATCAGAACAGACCGCTGTTACAGTCTGACTTAAAGTGGCTGTCTGGAGTATTTCTTTTATCTGATGGCACCATCTAGTGGCTGACAAGCATATCACACCAAAAGTCGTTCGATTCGGTTTTTTAAGATGGCGACTGCACGTTTCTTGATGAATCCACACATCTAGCCAAAAAGATAGAGCTAAAACGCATTGTTATTCTCATGTTGTGTTTTCATATATTTATATTTTAAAGATTTTCTTGTCCGTGAAAAGTTCACCAATTTTGCATCAACCGAGGTGCGTCCTTAACTCTGGAGCACGTAAGCAGTAAGTTCTGACCGGCGCTCGGTTCCTATTGCACGGTGCTCTACAGGGCAGGGGGCGGGCTTAGCAAAAAAAATAAAAAAAAAAAAAACGTATTGCTTACATTATATCACACTACATAAAACAATCACTTTTACAGATTTCTGAAAAATCATACATAATTCCTGAAAGGGGAAAACTCCAGACAGCTGCTTTAAAATAAAAGGCTTTTAAAACTGTTTGGATGTACAGGGCCTCAAAGGGGACACTATACGCTGTTGTGCACATTTTTTGCATTTAACATTACAAATTTTGACAACATAATGCTTTTGCATTTATTTTATCTATTTTTTTATTTATTAATTTTTTCATAGATTTTGAATTACAACACAGCTTTTCTTAACTTTATGAAAATATGCTACATCTAGAAATTTCCATTAGCAGACGACAACTTACAGCATATTGTCATTTTGGTTTATCTGGGTTTTAGTTTACTTTTTCAAAAATTCAGTTGCCTTTTTATCTTTTGCCTTTCAGCAGTGACAGGAAGAGGTTTGGATTCAAAGTGGTTTTAAAACGAGTGATGAATTAAAAATGAAACGCTGACCTCTGAGTGCCTCGTAATTATGCCAAAATTGGACTGCAGAAACATTACAGCTGCTCTGCTGTTACAGCAGTAAAATCAGATCTTAGGGTGTTACAGTATGTTGTGGTAATTAACTTCCATGCTGTGAGTGTGTTCTACGATTCCCGAGGTCTGTTCAATCTTCTGTGAAGTACCACGGCTTGTGTGTGCCCTCCCAGCAGGTGGGCATGTGTCCTGCCTCTGTTATCTCAGTAGTTATTCATGGCAGCAGGTGCTCTCTCTGACATTTGTGGGGCGGGTCTTCAGCCTTTGTCTTCCAAGCCCTGGGGGAGTGCAGCGACCATGACTTCGCTGCACCTGATTCCCTGTACGGAATATGCATTGGTCCATTAGTCTTCCATCCTCCCTTTGGTATCACTGCGCCATTGCAGGACACTTATTATGCAAATGGTGTAACAATTAGGATGCAGGGAGGCACATAAGAACTTCATCTGCATTTTCATATGAAAGAAAGTTTCTGGAACAACAGTTCAACATCAGAGTGCTGGATTAATGAAATTTCTGCTTTGATGTTTGATGCTCAATATTCCTTGGAGACAAAATTGGTGGAGGAGGAAGAAGAAGGGACTCTGGACACAAATGCTTATAGATTTATCCAAGCGCTTAACACTGTATTTAATGAATATACCAAAGCTAATGTGGATGATATGTTTACTTCATTGCAGTTACTTAAAGAGGAGATTCACTGAGAAACATATGATTGTTCTGTTTGAAATCCTATCAGTCACGCTGAGTTTCACATGCATGCTGAAAGTGACAATAGTCTACCTGCAAAAGAAAATGGATGGGGAAACGTTTGAGTCAGAGCAAGACAGCTCTAGCCTAGAATCTAGACCATCACTGGCCGAAGATAAATAATTCTGATTTGCATGTTGGTCTAGCATTGCTCCATTGGAACCTCCGCAGCCCCGGCCAGTGTTGTGGCTGGCCAATCACATCACATCTTCCACATGTATGGTGGACTGCCCCGTTGACTGACAATCTGTAGCGGTCCAATTGTAGCTCTCTATTGGTTTGGTGGGCCAATCACAGCACTCTGTTGGCGGGCGGGATGTTACTGAAAAAACAAAGATGGCGATGGCTCATATAGGTCTTTTCTTTGAGTCAAGAGCAGATAGAGGTACTTAAGTTCATTTAGATATATTTGCATCTTCTTTGCATCGTTGGCTGACATCCAT
>SSNS01000241.1:278405-299247 GCA_006937985.1 Aphyosemion australe | reverse complement strand
AGTGGTGAGTATGTCACATTGTGGCCAGACTATATATTTTGGCTTTCCAGGCTAAGACAGCTTTTCTTAACACTGTACAATTGGCATTCATGGACTCGGCCACCTTGGCTAGCAACTGCAGAAGGCTATGTTGATTTTTGCAGAACATGTCACAACTAATAGAAGCTAACCATTAGATTGCAATAAAGATGAGCAGGTATGCTCAAGATGTTGGTTAATTGGTGAAACAATCTTCATTCTTTGCTGTACGTTTAGGACTCTAAAATGCTGCTTTTGCAATGTTTGTAATTTGAATTGACAAAAAAAACCTCTACAGAAGTGTGCCTATTTTAATAATTTTCTTTCTAAAAATTAGTTGTACAAGTTTTCCAAAGATGCAAATTTGATATGTTGTAACATTGTTGGTTTTAAAGTGTCAGTCACCCACTGAGTGGAGTCTTACTACACCCACGCCTCCTGTTTGGAAAAACGCACCAAAAGGAGGTGTTGCCCTAAATAAGATGCACTAAAATACCAAAATGACTACACATGGCTACATCACTATTAGATACTCTTTTTATCAGCAAAAATCGTTGATTTTTAGAGTGACTTGCTCTTTTGGGCTCAGGCTGATGTTGCAAACCAGTTATTCTGGCCTCAAGGGGCGGAGGGCGCTGAGTGATGTTTCATTAACCCTGTAAAGAGCCATTTTAGCTCATTACTGGCTCAAGAAAATTATTTAAAAATATGAAAAAGTTGCTTAGTATGCCTTTAAAGAAGGACTTTAGCAGTTAAGAGCGGGTGAGAGAAGCACGCTGAACGGATGGGAAATATCTGAAACTAAGCTGTAAAAGCATCTACAACAAGACTAAGATGCCTTTAAGGAAAGTCTCTATCCTGAATTTTAACCTGTTAAAGGAAAATACAGGTTTCCCTCATCGTGTTCCTGTTAAACTAAGTACCTCTAAGGCCTTCCTGCATCCCTCTCTTCTGCTGATCTGGCATATCAACATTCGTCTATCCACTCTTGTCTACTCATTTTCTTTTCTCCAAACTCTGTTCTTCCATCCATTCCAGCTCCTCTGACATCCCGCATTACTCTAGCAGCAATGTCCGCTGCCATTGGACTGGTTCCCAGTGCCGGACGTCCTCCAAGGGGGAGAGTCTATGTGTCACAGCAGATTAATGCTTTGCATGCTGACTGATCAACTCCCACTGGTCTGGAACCTAAGCGTACCATAGCATGGCCCAGAAAAGAAGGTGATGCTATTCCAACTCATTGCCACTCAGGTGGTCCAGCTTGGGGGGGAGGGGGGGACTGATCTGTACATTTAATCTTTGTGACAGAGTCACAGTGAAGTAGCAGGATGCTGTTGTGCAGGACTTTGACAGATTTTCCAGCCGTGGAGAGTAGTGAGTGGGAGGTAATCAAACTAAGTGGCAATTTATGAAGAAAGAAAACGTTGAGGTCACTACTTGTTCAGATTTAACTGCAAATGCAATGTAGACATTATGTCTTTAGTGGATGTATATGAGCACATTCTTCAAGGAAATGTATCTCGCTTTTAAAGTCTATTCCAATTTTATGTGCATGCCTGCCTCACAATATGAGCACCCTATGTCTGCACCGTGGATTTTTTTCTTCTTTATGCTCACGTTAAGGAATTCTTAGAGGGCATAGAGAGGGAGAAGTCACCACACATGGGTGTTTCACCAGTCATTAACTCATTACCAATATAATGGTCTGTCCCATTCACTCGCCTGGGTATTCTAGTTTTTCAGATGCACAAAATGAACACCTGTGAATGTTCGAATCCGTTGTGAAATTACGACCTCAGCGGTATCCGTCTCTTCAAGCCCCTCATTAACAGTAAAGGGAAGTGACATGGAAAACATGAAAATTCTCATAACTCGACGGCAGCGGCAATAATAAAATAATAGGGGGTCATCTATAATCGTCTCTCTCCTCAAGATGATGATGTCTTTTCAAACTCAATTACACATTAGCGGGACAATTTCTTCCTTTATCTATCACACTTCATCAACTAGGGCTTGGCTGCCCACCCTCTCCTCCTCATTAGCAATCACTCCATCACTCACTAATAATAGCCTATCAACACTGTTTCAATGACCAAAGTTGCAGCAGGGGAGAATGAAATATTAACTTGCGATATTAACCCAGGGTCGTCTTTTAACATAGTGGAATTAGATCCGATTTATTTAAATATTCTCATAAATTAAATGGAGAAAAACATTTTGAGGAGACAAAAAGGGTCAGAGGAAGATTAAGAAAACTGGATTTGGAGGCATGAAGTCATTAAAAGTCAATGAAACATGGGACTGGGTATAAATAAAAACTTAAATCGGAGCGAGCAGGAGGATAGCAGTAAGGGAGGATCAATTAGGATGGTTTACCAGAGTGCAGTAAGAGAGGAAGAAAAGGGAAAATAAGGAAGACCTGAGGCAGGCACCTTGGTTTATGTGGCCCACCATTACCATAAATGGATGCTGACTGCCTGCAGTCAAGACCAATACACTATCTATAAGGGTTCATTTATCTCAAATTTACTTTGCCGCCGGCGTGACGTACGGTCGCTAGTCTTAGCAGCCTAAATCAGTTCACTTTCACATAGCTCTTCAGGCTCTGACCGCCACAGCCAGAGGTGAATGCAATGAGTGTCACATCCCCACCCCTCTTGTCCACTCCGATTACCTACACAGACGCCGTGGCAAATGACTGGCTCGAGGTTACAGACGGGGGTCTGCTGCTTGATATTCACGTCGGGATAGTGGGACATTGGGAGCATTTATTCAATAGAACTGCCACGTGAAGAACACTTCCTTGGGCACGTGTGATGATGATTATAAAATGAGGTTAGAACTACTATCTGTCTCAATTGTAGACTGAAATGCAGACATGTAGTAAACTCCACATGTAGGGAAGCACTTGTGCCAGACGAGCATGGGGAATTTTAATGCTCTTTGATTAGTATTTTGCCTCAGGATGGTGTTTTATTCCTAAAAGCCACGACAGCATGCCGAATAGTCACTTGAGAATAACCCGTCATCGCCGTGTCTTCTCACATAAATATTTGTCCTCATGGGAGCGTACTGTTTAGAACAACTGTGCCCTGGATACATCCTAAAGTGTACTGGAAAATGTGACATCTTCCTCGTGTGTAGTTTTCTTTAACCGACTCTCCCCGACGGCCCATATTTTCCAGCAGAGTCATCTGACGCTCAATAATGCAAATGAGGTTTTTAATCTAATCTTAAACTGGTAATTAAATCAACGATTTATGGTTTTTCGAAAGGCACAGCCACCTTGTGTACAGACTGAAACCTCAAAGGTTTGATGTGATAAAAAAATATAATTGCTTCGAGCTGAGGTCATGAATGACTTCAGTTCAGTTCTTGCTTTTTATAGATTTTGTCGTTTTTGTGTAATCATTATTGCACATGTACTGATTTAAATACCTGCAGAGCTGTCAGCAACGTTGTACAGTGTTTGAGGTCAAGACCTTGCACTTGTGTCTGCAAGGGAAGGAAGACTCTCCTAATAAGCTGCTATGCTACTTTATCACTTTTTGCTCACAGAAAGATCCCTGCAGAAAAACAATAATGGGAAAGACGTGATTTGAACTAAACATGTTGCCCAAAAATGAGTAATGATGCAAATCCACGCGGCCCAAACGCCACTGAGGCATTACTTTTATTACAAGAAGTATTGATGAAGGCAAATGGGATTCGTGTATAGTTTAAATTAAAATGATTCACAAGCAGATTAATCAATGAATTAAAGTTTCTTAGCAAGGTTTAGAAAAGCCAATTTTGCAAAGTTTAATAGTTAATTTATTTGTAAATTATAAGAACAGCTCTAAACATGCATCCCTCATTTCAACATTTGCCTTTTTTGTGCTTTTTGTTTTAATCAGTCCAGTTGTGTTCAACACTCCTGTGACCTTAAATAGCTTTTTATTCAACTTATCAGTGAACAAAATTTGCCCCGGCTCGTGACACCGCAGCTTTTCTGGAAGACTGCAGCTATCCTAATCCTAAGCAGAAAATCGATGCCTGAATTAATTGTCGAGCATGCCTTGCAGATCAATCTCCGTCTCACCAGCGAGAGTGGACATTAGGGGCAGCGTCTGCTCACATCAGCTGGTAGCAATACTGAGATAGTTTTAACCTGTCACTCAGCTGTCAAGTAATTCTACTGTCACTGTGTCGGTGTCATTGGTGCAATATGACATGGTTTATGTGTATGCATTTCTTAAGAGAATGCTGACTGTTCCAAATGTATATAACTAGCAAAGTTAAGCTTGTTACTTGCATATTATATTTTTTAATATTGCAAGAATGACTGATGACCAGTGTCTCACTGATGTAAGCCATGTGAATCAGGGCTACTAAATCTGTATTTGTAATTTTAAAGAGGATCCAGAATGGAAACCTACATTTTCCTTGTGGTTGAATAAAGACAGCTTGGGTGGTCAAAAGCAGCATGCCATAACTTCTGATCTGAGAAAGCCTTCCTTAACACGTCATAAGGGGGATCCCTTCCTCCTCAAACCTGCATGTCTCCAGTGTCTGAGGCCTTCTGGGGAAACCAACCAATCAGCAAGCAGCTCATTATCATATTCATATCATATTCATTATCCCTGGCCAAGTGGGAGGGGTCAACAGCTCTTTTCACAGCAAGGCTGGTTTAGGGGTTTTAGAATGGCCTGTATCAGGGCTCTTGGGACAGATGAAAGCTAAAATATAGTATCTTATGCTTTTTAGAGGCTTAAAGCTCTGTTTTAGATTGTTAACTGGGTCTAGGTCCTCTTTAAAGACCAATTGCAAGTTATCCCTAGCAGAAGGCTCACTACTCCAATTCAATTCAGTTTATTTATATAGCACCAAATCACGACAAGAGTCATCTCAAGGCACTTCACAAAGTAAACATTCCAAAACAGTATAGTATACTCCAACAGTGTCCGAGAGCATCTCCTGCATCATTTCACCACTTTTAAGATTCATCAGGAAGTTCTGCTTTTGTGCTGAGGATGATACATAGTAAAAACACCACAACTTTGGAGTACTACCAACTCCCCCTAAAAAGTTGTCAAATGACCAAATCTTTCTAATTTCATTACCTAACATTGTGGGTAACTTATGTCAAAGCATAAGCCTCATTTACACCGGGTGCGTAACGGATGCGCATCGGAATTTGTGCGTCTTCTGGACGGTCTGCCATTTACGGTGACTGCGGATTGTGTAACATCTCCAAAGAGATGCTCGCAAGTTCACATGGTAACATCTAAGTGTACAGAGAGGAGCTGGTAAACAAAAGCCACACCCGTCTTCTCAAGCTATCATACACTGAACCAATATTTCTGCCAATAATGGCCAAAGAAGCCAGACAGAATGATGCAACATGGGTTTTATTTTGAAGAAAAAACAAAATGTATGCACCTTGCTGAAACACGACCGTCTCACTTCCTGTCTGGCTCATGTAATTTCCTAAAATTTGTGACAATCTGCATCCAGAAAATAGAAAACCACACGGAAAGAGTCTGCAGCTCCGCATCCCCAACCTGCTCCATGTGAATGATTTGATTGGACTCAATGATGTTTGGTCTTGGTGAAAGCCACAAGGATTATGATCTGCATCTGTTCTCGATGTAAATGAGGCTTAACTTTCTAGTGACGATCCCAACTATCTTCCTTTATTCAAGGTGTGAATTGGAAAATTAAACCACAAGATACTTACCTGATGGTTTCTTTCCCCTTTGTTTGGTTCGTTTCCTTTTATGTGGTTTGATTTTAACTTTCTAGGATGTCACAGGGTTCAACTCAGTATCTGACATGGAAGCCAGAGTGGAATCAAAGTGGTCATTTGCAGCCATGACATTAACTTCTTGTTTTTTGAGTAAAAACTGCTTGTTGTATGACGCAAACTGTCTAGAAATAGGAGTTATGAGAAAGCTATTTGTTGTCCTGACTTTTGTTGTTTGTGTTTGCCTTCAGAAAAGATTGTTCGTACAAGAATTAATCACAAAGATGAGTGCTTTATTCTATATCCGTCCTAAGGACACTTCGGCACACGGCCCACCAGGGAATGGGATAGAGCTGCTCACCTTCCGATCCGATCAGACAACCACCCTTCCTTCTTGAGCCACAACCCAGTATTTTTATTTCGAAGCCACTGTGAAGCATCAAAAAGTTTAACGTAATTATCTGATTCAATACCACTTATTAAATTCCAGTTAAGTGCAAGTCTCTGCTGCATTTGGCTGTCAGTTATTGTAGTATTAATTTCTGTGCTTTGCAGAGCCAAGATGAGGCAGCTGATGTAAAATTAAATCAGTCAATATGGCACCCGCCACCTCAGAGCTGTAAACCAAGGGCAAACACAATCAGTGTTAAATTATTACAGATGATAGAACTAACTCAGGATGGAGCAATTCACCTTTTAAAGTCCTACAGCATGTTACCTTTCCATACTTCTTTGATTAAAAATACGTAAGAACAAAAATAAACTTAAAATTAAACTTTTCATTTGGACAGTTTGACTGAATATTAACATAAAATTATATAGTATTGATTTTTATTTATTGCATCAGACTAAGAGGATAATGGGTAAAATAAATGTTGTGGCTCTTGCCTTTAATGCAAACTTATTGAGAATTTGGGCCATGCCATGACATCATCAAGGAGATTTTGAAGTTTGAAAGGCTATAGCTTCCCCTCCCCCTCTGGAAGGAGCTGAAAGCCATGCTGCCATACTGCTCATGCAAATACAAATAACCTTTTATTGCTAATGGAGGGCTGCATGTTTTTGACATGTTCCTGCTCAGACACACCTGATTCTAAATCCTGAACCATCTCCTCACCTTCGTTGGTGTCTGCAGCAGCTGCTAATCACTCATTTTAATCAAATCTACAGTGTTCAAGCAGGGACACATCTAAAACTGGCAGGAATCCGGCACTTGTGATAGTAACGCCCTGGCTAATGCTACAACAGGTTAAAACAATAGTCCTCTGCTAATCACTTAGCTTCAATACAAAAAAGACAAATCTCTTTTCATTTTCCTCACTCCTCTTGCTCAGTTGGCTTGACATCAATTCAGTGCAGGTTGAGTTAGCATTCAAGCTAGGTTGGTGTGCTAAGAGGACTGAGCATCAGTTCGTCACCCCGCAGTGCATGGCAAGGAACTTGGGTGCATTCTCATTAATTGACAGCTCCCTCCTATGGATACGCAAACTGGTGCACTGTTTCTCAGACCTAAAAGGCCCAATCCCAACACTCACACTTCCACCATAATGCCCTTCAATGGTTTTTCAGTCAACCACACTTTTTTAAGCTATGTACCACAGCTTTAACCAAACCTTAACTCTTCAAGTTTAAAGGTGTTTTCACACCTGTGTTTGGTTCCTGTGGTCCAAATCGGATCATCATTTTTCTGAGTTGAAGCTATGGGCTCTATGCACGCTCCAACTTCCTCATTCCACATAAGATTGCACTCCTATTTCCAGTTGTCAGTCGTCGGCGAAGCTGTGACATGGCTGAGAGTTTGGAGTTTACCAGGTGCTTACTGGAGTTACCAAAAGTTACAATCAATGATGTATGGCGAATTGTCTCTTTGATTAGATAAAAAAAATGAATAAAGTGGTTCTCTCGCATTTTTCTAATAATCCTCCACCAATAACATGTCCGACCGAAAAGCCATAAGCAACTACCTCCAGCAAGCACTGTGTGAACTCCGAACTCTCAGCCATGTCACTCAGCTTTGCCGACGACTATGACAACCGGAAATAGGAGTGTATCTTATGTGGAATGCGGAAGTTGGACTGTGCACCATTTCCTGTGGTTCTGTTTCTTGTCACATGGAGAAAATGACAAATACAGCTACACAACAAAGCATGCAGGAATGTTTGGTCTCCTAATTGGTCAGAATGTCCAGGGGCAGGACTACCAGATGTATTTACAGAAGACAGTTCTTTGTTCTGAGCCTGAGCTCGTTGACAAATCGGTCTAACCCCCTCTCCCTGAGCCCTCTATGAACAGTTTCAGCTCGTCTGTGTTTTTATGAGTCATACCCGACAAATTAAGCCTAAATTCTTAAAGGTGTCCTAGAATGCAATTAATCAACAATCTAAAACAGAGCTTTGAGCCTCCAAAAAGCATAAGAAATTTTTTTTTTGGCTTTCATCTGTCCCAGGAGCCCTGATACAGGCCATTCTAAACCCCCATACTCAGACCTTCAGTGAAAAGAGCTGTTGACCCCGCCCACTCGGCCAAGACATGCTGATTGGTTGGTTTCCCCAGAAGGCCTCAGACACATGCAGGTTTGAGGAGGCGTGGCTCCACCTTATGACGTGTTAAGGAAGGCTTTCTCAGAACAGGAGGTTTTCTCTCGCCTTTGTCAACTTTCTAATTTACATAAAAAGTAGGTCAAACACGGCTTTGACTTTTTGGCGTGCTACTGTTGACCACCCAAGCTGTCTTATTCAACAACAACAAGGAACATGTTGGTTTACATTCTAGGTCCCCTTTAACTTGCAACCCACTAACGAGAAGGTTGTGAGTTGAATCTCAAACATATTCTCCTTAGTGTTACTGGAAACTGACACTTTGCAACTCAACTCAATCAGCTAAGCCTTCTGCTTTGTATTTTATACTTTAGGTCTTATTCTTGCAGTTCAGCTTCAGAATGACTTGTTGGTCATTTTTGACTACAGATAATTATTTTACTTAAGAGACAATGCATACAGGCTGTTTTATGCATATGCCAAATGATTAAAACAATGTATATATCAGTAAAAAAGCAAATAATTTCAGAAAGTANAGCACTAAACTTGTGTCATGTGTGGCTTTTCTATAATGGAATGTTAAACATCTCTGATATTATGTTTATTTAACATAAATTCAAATAGTATCTTTTTTAGATATGTTATCCCGTGTGTATACGTTTTTTTTACACTCTTGTTTTTAGTTTCAAATCGGCTTTGAGGACAGTTGTTTAGATCTGCAGTGTGCATGTTCTAATCTGTGTTCAGGCGCCCCGGTTTGGCAGGAGAAAGAAAAACGCACTTCACAGACACTTAACTTCATTTTGAGAAAAGCCATTAACATTGTCTGCCCTGCTCCACGGTGGCGCACACGAAAGAACTCAACCATGACATTTCAGACGCTTCACAAGTGGTTGTTTTTCCTAATCAGTTCTCTCTGTCATGCTGTAAACATTTTTTTTTCATCAACATTCAGGTGAAAAGTTCAACCAACGCTGAGCTATTTTAAATTGAAGAAGTATGAATTTTAGAGTTAAGACAGATGTATTTTACCAAAAACACGATGCATTTATTTTCTATTCACTCAAAGAACACTTCTCCCTTTATCTCCCCCCTTCTCTGCTTTGACCCCTCAACATTCTGTTTTCTTGTATCACTCTTACTCGTCTTCGACCTTGCACTCGTGCTTTGCTCGTCTCTTCATTTGCACCCCGACTCATCCTTTTCAGCCAAAGATCATCTCTGGTGACAGCACCCGATTGACATTAATGATACCACAGAACAGAAAGGTTAATTAAGACCAACTGTTCTCTGCCCATTCTTCAACACCACCTGCTCAGCAACATCAGTCAGCACAGACTATGAACTCCAATAAAAATCATGCCTTCTCTTGGATCTGTGGCCTCTCATGTACATTTTCCCTAAAATGGAGTGACCCTTTTTTTATTGTAGCATTTTCGAAATATTTGGGAAGATATAAGACTATTGACTGCATCTGTCAGTTGAAAAGGCAGGAACATGACATTAGACTTGCATCAGAAAATGTAGCTGTGCAATTAGATCATACTCTGCCAGCATAAATGCAATCTGACAGTTACATTTTGAATGTACACACGATGATCCGTTATGAATCACAAGCGTTTTCTAATGCATTTGATGCTTAGACTTTGTTATCACTGACGTGCAAATTCCGGAAAGCTGCACGCAAGGGGATACCCTGTGTCGAAAATATTGAAATCTCTCAAGAGGTATGCATCTCAAGTCTTCATCATTCAGAACATTTTTCCATTTCCGTGTAAATGGAGATTTTAATTTGTAACAAAAAAAGAGGGAAAATTGCAGTGGGATGTGGGTAAATATTTGTTGATGCTCTGTCATGTAGCTGCCAGGTTATTTAAGCAGTCCAAACAATGAGGCTGAGTGCAGAACCCTGGCAAGCTCAGGAGCAACTAGGTTGGAGTAAAATACATAAACACAGTGATGACAAACATCTAAATATGGATACTGGAGGGGATTTCAAACTCTCTTTATCTTCACTTTCATTTTCTTTCCGTCTTTATCTCCAGCGAGATTCTCGGCTTTGATCTCTGAACCTGTAAAATTCACATGCAGAGGCATACTTGACAGTAAGAGAAGAGAGAAGTGTTGTGAAAAGGCAAAGTGAGGGGGTGAGCAGAGGATTAGATATGCAGAACATGGACGTCAAGGGCAGAGGAGGCAGATACAGCTGGAGGCAGCCTATCTGGATATGGGTGGCTTTGGAACTGCTCCTAAACTAAACAACCATGTTCGAAATGATGAAATGATAGCATGAACACTTGTAAATGCATCAGAAACAATTCGAATTCACAGTACATCACAGCTGCATGTGGGGATCTTCTTTTGGTCTCTGGGGGGGAAACAGACGTGTGGCATTAAAATAAAATTGTGAAAGTAAAAAAAAAACCTTAAAAGACTTTCTTAGAAAAATACTTGTTAGCAGCTAAATATATTGGCGAGCCTGCCAGTCAACTCCCTTTGTGGGTGGTTTACATTTGTCAGTGGACTGGCAATGTGTTTGGGGAGAGTTGTGAAATAAACTGAATCACAATGCCAAGGAATGAGATGAAAAGCATATAGATCAATACTCTGGATAGGATTACTAGCCCCTAAACGCTACTGTTGTTTTCCATATTAAAACCTGTGAAATGTGTTAAAAGACAAGCAGAATTACTTTGGGTGTATAAATAAAATAACACATTTCCCAAAAGGTCATGAGGGGGTTTATATTTGCTGGATACAGTATCTGAGATTTAAGATGCAATTGTCATTTGCAGAATCCAATCCCCATCTAATAGCGATGGGCATTGTGGCTCCCAAAGAGTTGATTCTTTAGCTCCCTAAATGTTCCTCAAAGTAGTACTGAGGTAAAAAGCTGGAAGAAGAGTATTTTTGGATGTGCATCCCAGAAGAAAACCATGAATCCCTTCAAAACATATAAAAAACAAAATCATTATTGTTGAGCTTAAATAAAATCATTGGTGTTGTGCTCCTATAGGCTGCCGAGTGTTGTCACACATTGAGTATTAAGAACAACAATATTTTCCTGGGAATTGATATTGTTTTATCACGCGGGGTCATTTTGGCAAAATCGCTTGTAATTTGATCTCTCCAAATTAGAATTACTGCTGGTATTGAGCTTTCTGGAGTATAAATATGTCACGATCCTGGCTCCTCAACCTCCTCTTCAGTTCTGAGCACCCCAGAACTCCTCCACCTCAGACCCACATCTGCCCCAGTATACCAGAAACCAGCCTTCATCCCACTAGCCATTCCCCACAGACCCAACCAGCCTCAGTACTCCACTACCCATTATGCCCCACATTGGATTTCCTGTAGACGTCACCAGCCCGGGACTATTTCAGAAAGTCGGAACCACTGCTCACAGCTCAATCATCATTTTATTTTGTTCCGACCGTTCCAGCTGAACTATTTCCAGTTGTTCCAGTAGAACTTTGTCCAGCATGGTCCAGTCCAGCGTTTTCCAGTCCAGTCTGTCCGTACCAGTCCTGTGAACTACCAGTAAGTCACTCTCTCTAATCTGGGACCACACACTCTCTCGTTTCCCTTCGAGCTGTGCGCCATGCTTCCTATAGTAATTGCGTGTCTGTTCAAACCCAGTGTCAGTCCACTCCACGCTTGGGTCATACAACATGCCAGTCCTAGCCAGATCCTGACAAAGTACATGTTTGTAAAGGCATCACTCCCTAGTTTCACCTATAGCAGTCAGAATTACTGTAGGTATGACTGATAAAAAGTTATGCACCTTAGCACTCATAGAAAAAATATATATTTTTGTTCTGGTTGTGTCATTTATGTTTTTGAGGGAGGACAAACAAAACATTTGGATAAAACTGTGTTGAAGAATAATTTATAAATAATTAATACACTCCAGTTCAAATTAAAGAAAGAAATGGTAAAATCACTCGAATTGTAAAAAATATATATATAAAAATAAAAAATACTGTATGAAATAAAACTGAAAGAAAATGGATCAAAATTGAAAACGGTGAGAAAAACAATGGATAAAAAAATAAAACTAAAATTATTTACTGATAAACTTAAGTTTGTTTAATAAACTTTAAAGAAAAAATCATACAAAAATGATTCTGATGTCTGACTTAAACCAATAACACTAATGATAAATAATAAATACCTTACACCTCATTACTTCTTGGTGTGTGGTAAAAGACGGGATAGTAATTATGATAATCTACAGCCGAGCAATTCCTGAAAAACAGCCTTTTTACTGGTGAATGGATTCTGTTTTAAATGCTGGCTGCCTGCTTGGACCAAATCACTGGGCTTTGTTGGGATGATCACTGTGTTTATACGCCTGGTTATAATAACTAAATGCATAAAACATCCAATTAAAATTTGATGGTGATAAAAAGAAACCGGTGGCATCCAAAAAGAAAGCCAGAGTCTAACATCCTGGCACCAGAAACGACTCGTATCTAAATAAAGAGCAGTCTGGTATTTCCCAAAATAAAACAAGTCTTCCAAAACAAAAAAGGTCACATGTGAACGACGCATATTTTCATTTCAGCTGGTTGACTTTTGACAACAGCTGAAGCATACAGTCTAACTAGAAAATCCATTGAGCGTGCTGTGCCAGAGAATGCCGCGATGATCACCACTGAGAAGCATCATTGCTTGCCTATTCTGCCATGCTTTCACATTGTTTCTTATCCTTTCTTTCCTACTGCCAGGGGATTAAGTGATGCTTCATACCCCATGCCAAGGCCTTTCTGAAAACAAACCATTCACAAACAGAAATAGCAATCAGGCAAATGCAGTTAGCACACAAAGAGAAGTGAACGCATGTCTATTGACTGTGAAAAGACATTTTAAGACTCGGTGTGCTTGTTAGAGCAATCCAGTGCATGAATATTCATTTACCCAAATTCTTCTGTGTGTGTGTTTTTATTAATTTTTCATATTATGTATGTGTTTTGCAGACACAATGGAAAAACATCAGTCACAATCTCATTCAGGCTCTCTTTTTCCACAGGCATGATTCCGTGCACGTTTGTTTAAAATGTGAAGGTAAACGCTGCACAATCATAGCTTCCGTGGGTAATAAAATCCCCGTCTTTAGCTGTGAGAGCAGCAGTACGGTCCAGTCAGATGTTCTTTATCCTGTTGTTCTTTTAGTTGTTAGTTAATAGCTCCGAGCTTAAGCAGGAAAGTGTTTGCGCTTCCCCAGCTGGGAGATGATGCATCATTCCCGGTGCCTCTGAAAGACTTAATGAATGAGGATGTTTTGTTGACACTGTTGCTGAACTCATTCATGCTTAGTTGAGAAGTCCTCTGACGATTCCTAGAGAATGTCCTCAGGTGCCAAATGGATCAGATAGAAATTTGGCTGTTTTTGTCATAACAGCTTTTTTGATTCTTTCCTCGGATTTAAACAGCAGGTTCACTGAGAAACCATTTTTACTTATTATTTTTTAGAATGATCAGTCACTGCGAGTTTAACATGCAGGCTGAATGTGAAAATGGTCTTAATAATAATAAAAATAATAAATTATATTTGAGGGTGCCTTCCTAAGACCTAAGGTCACCTTACAGAGATAAAAACAGAAATAAGAACATTTAAAACAAACATTAACAGTTACGAGCAAAATCAAGGCAGTGCATAAGAGCTAAAATGAGTTCAAATTTATCTAAAAGTACATCTAAATTGCATATGCCTGCTGGAAGGGATGCGTTTTGAGCTGTGAGAAAAGGAGTCAGTGTTCCTAACGAGTGTAGGAAGTGAGTTCCAGAGGCGAGGAGCAGAGCGACTGAAAGCTCTGCTCCCCACGGTGGTAAGACGAGCCCAAGGGAGTCGGATAAAGAGCTGAGTCTTCTACCCCTATTTCCGGAAAAATGCTCTGTTCAGAAAAACCTGACAGATCTACGTCACACTGTCACTTAACATTCATGAACTCACCCATCTTAACTCGCGACGGGGAAGGCTGTTGTTGGTGCAAACAGCAGAGAATGTCTCGACTAGTAGAAGCTAACCATTAGCATTAGCAACGCCACCATATGGCAGAACTCCTCCAGGCTTGTGTTATTAGTGGAGATAAAACATTAACGATGCAGAGGAAACGAAGTCCGTGGTAGAGACGCATTGTTGTTAGCCAATCAGAGGTGAGATGTCCAAATATCAGTAAATAAAACTCCAAATCCTGCCGCCTTCTACCACTTTCTCCTCTGGCTGACTTCTACGTCCTCAAACAGGCGCATCAGAGCTTTTTTCTTCACAATAATGAACAACTTGTACACATCAATGCAAAAAAAAAAAAAATCACTTTTTAAAACTAATACTTTAACTAACTCTTATCATTAGTGTCACCAGATCATGGAAAACAAGAACCTTCATTGAAACATTGATGTGAGTCGTGTGCAGCGAACCATGGTAGAAGTAACGCATCTGTTTTACAGGGAGAATGTTCCTCAAGGCAAACATGCATAAAAGATCCAACTACTTTATCCTTTGTCTGCAAACTACCTGTCAAATTTGGCTGAAAAGCATTCGTCACATTTTCTAGTTTATTGAGTGCAATCCCTAAATATTTCTACAAAAATTAGCTTTAGCAGAGTTTGTTTATTCTTGAAGATGAGCAAAAGCTTGTTTTTGGTGCACAACCATGGCTCTATTTTTGTGCAGGTGCAAACCCAGCAGGGGTACAAAAGCTGGAGCAATGCCGTTTTTATTCATAAGTCATTTTTTTTCTCCACCATCTGCACCTGCATGGTGGTTTTTGTTGCTCGTTGAACCCTACCTCTGTTCATTCATGTCGAGCAAAAGTGCAACAGCATTTCCATTTGCTCAGACCACCTCTTTGTAGAGCTGCAAGGAAAGAAATATATTTTGAGTCTACACACAGGAGCGCACAGTTGGGCATCGGAAACCTTTCTTCACTATTCTTGCTAGTTTATATTAAAAACCATGGGTACTACTAGATTCAAAAAGGCATTTTTATATTTTTGCAGTAATCTTGTCATCATTTTACTTTATTGGAACTGAAAGAAGTTAAATATATCTGTCTTTTTGCATCTGTTTCCTGAAATGTATAAACATTTTGTATGATTATGCTTAACTTTTTCCTGTGTAATGTGCACAGCGTCTCACTCATTAATTGTCAAATTATAGTCACCCCTCCATTACACTGCCTCAACATTGCATGCTTTGTTTTCAATAATTTAATTGTATATCAAACTGAAACAATAGTTAATGTAGCTTTGTTTCACAGGTTTTTTGGGGCACTAATTGCAGTGCTTGTCCTTGGTTAGATTAAATATAAAACTTATGAAACACTGGAAAAAAGTCCCAACATCAAATTCAATAAACCGTTTTAACCCTTGGAGGTCCCTTAGTAAATTTTTTATGCAGGCAGTAGTGTTTTTTTGTTTTTTTACAATGCAGATTTTTTATATAAAACCTGGCATTAAAGGGGTTAAATAGAAAAACAGACATATTTTATTATGTATAGTGAGTGTTGGAGCCAAGGATGGAATCTGTGGAAAAAAAATCACACTTATTAAATATTATATAATTTTAGTTACGGGCATTTTTTTGTGCTAAGGGTCCCCAATGTTTTAAAAAAAGGGACCTCCATGGGTTAAAAAAATTTAAAATCCCATTTCTAAGTTGTTTAGTGATGATCTTATGATAAATATGACAACAGTGTTCCAAAGGCTAGCACTGCTAGAGCCCAACACAATAAGTTCCAACATCAGTCTTCTCTGTCCAGCGTCTTTCTGGGCCATAGGAGAAGCTCTGTCTTGTTTTAGACATGAAGGTCAGTTGCTGGAATCAAAACTAACTTCGTACAAGAATCATGGATGGGAACAGGGTTTGAACTGCTCTGCTTGTTACTGCTCTACTTCCTATTTTAGGGAGAGAAAGCAAAAAATCTGGATTTTGTAGTTGATAGAATTAGCATTTATAAAGAAAATGGCAAACATAAAAATCCCTCATTGTGGCTAGTTTATGTTTGAATGTGCTGTCAACAGTGGTTTCAGTTAAAAAATAAACCTTTGTGCTGTACAAAGTCATTTTTTTCCTGGCCAAAACACCCATCGCTACAATCTATAGCTTCATTGTTACAATAGGATCCTTTATTCATTATCTTGTTGTTTAAAATGAGTGGTTATATAAATATGCACAACCAGCTGCCTCAGATGATGAGCAGAATGAAGCCTGGGCCACATCTTCTCAATGAATTTAAACCGTTAGAGACTGCTTTAATTGTGAGAATATCAGATGCTCATAATGCTCCCTTCTCAATGCCACACTGTCTGCCAGTCTCTGTGGAGGTCTCGAGGGAGCACCGTCTCTGTTTTGGAGAAAAGAGACATATGGCAATGCTCACATGCAAGCATCTTTATGTATGCCGTTTTCCCTGTCTCTGCTGTAGGTGTTTCTCTTGTCACTGACTGTCTCATACTTCAGACAGCAGCTTATGTACTGCAGGTGTGCCATAATACTCAGCAGATCCTCTGCGCCTTACACCAGGATTAGACTATTTTGATTAAGTAAGCTTTAGGTAACTTGAGGGATGACTGTCTGCAGATGGTCTTTGCTTACTTTTGGAAGTCTGAAGTTAAATGATTTGAGAAACATCAAACATCGCCACGGTGCGAGGGTGTTTTCACTGATTTTCTTTAGAGCTGCAGTGAAATCAAATGGTTGTAGCTTCTCATAGCATCGTTACGTAGCTCAGAAAGTTAGAACAAAAGAAGCGCCCTTTAAAAATGCAATACAATTTGAATGTTTAGATGAGTTGGAGAAATATGTAAGAATTCTACAGTGAAATAATCACAAAACCGTCTGTCTCAATCGTGTTGGAAGGAAGGTTATACTGAAACGGATTTCATTCTCAGCTAGCTGGGTGGTTGTCAGTTTGTCTCCTTTCAAAAACACAAAAGAGGGACATGTACTGTTTACACTAGGGCTCAATCCCAATACTCACACTTGCGCCCTTCAATTGCGTGTTCGTATTGCACCTTTAAACTCAACCCTCTTTTTTGCATATGTCTATCAGACGATCGTAAAATGTATAAACCTTATGAGGACAGTAAAATGAGCAACAGCCAATTTGAAAACCTTTTTTTTCTTGGGAAATAAACAACTTTTGAGTTAAACAACAGTTGGCACACGTCATTTCTAATTAGATTCTCCGACCAGAGAACACTGATATTTTTCACCATAGTCTCATTACTCCTGAACGTTTTGTAAAACTGTCATTGAAGGACGACTGAATCATGACTCGGTCTCCAACGTGAACTTCAGCGGCTCAAGTGTTTTCTGAGACACCTGCTGGATTTTCATCTTCAGTCCATCAAAGAATAACTCGAGCAGCTACTTATCTATATTGGCCATAAGACCACTTGACACTGTGGAGGATGTTGTGGCAGAAAGATCACGCACTTGCTACCAAACATCAGGGTATCAAATAAGAAATATGAGCTTAAGTGCCAGCTCTGAACAGGAAGGTGAGAGCTGGCTACTTCTTTCACTCCTCCATAAATCATTTATGGGATAAAGAAAAAATAAATCAGCCAGGGAAACATCTTTGTAATATGTCAGTCTTTTCAGTTATTTCTGCATCACAGACAGCTAGAGACTGAGCAGTGTAAAGACATCGTAACTTTGACTGAAAACAGTATAAGTATCATTCTGGTCATGTATCACAATAAATCTGGATGGCTAAATTCTAACAGTCAAGAGTAAAGAGGTGATGCAAATGTACAATCTCAACTGATGAAGAAGAATATGAAGAATGGTGGATCACTGAGGATGCATTCAACATTATAACCACCACCTGGTTTTGCAAGGAACAAACTGGAAGCAAATGCATCATGTTATTATTTTTTTGTTCTTCTGACACATTGTGAAATGTGTTTTTCCTTATGTTTCACTTTTTACTGTACATACTGCATTGGGTGGCAGTTCTTTTGGATCCTGGTTACGCTTGTTCAACACATTATTAAATATCCAACATGCATGGCGTGGGGAAAAAATCTTTATAGCTTTTCAAGCTAACAACTGTATTTACAGTGAGTGGGCTGTGGTTGGCACCATTGGTTTTGTATAAAAGACTGCTATAATTGCTACTTTTATGAGCCAGTAATTTGATCTCTACCAATATGATTATTATTCCTCACCTGGACAGTGTTTCTAATAACTGTGTCTACCACGTTGCTTCAGTCAGTAATAATTAATATAAAAAGTAATAAAATACATGTAATCTCAAGAAAACTATTATGTAAAAATTAGGATTTTTTTAACGAAACTTGAGGATTGGAGGAACAAAAAACAGAAACTTTCCTCAACAATGAAAAAAGGCAGATTTTCTACTAAAACCAGTTTCTCACTGAACTGCGACTGTAAACAAATGTTCAGAACTTTTGTGATAAGTTTTACATGACTGGGTCACATGAGGTAGGATGTAGTTCAAAAACAAATCATAACATCTTAGCAAACTTTATGCATTTTTCAAATTCTTCACAGTGTCTTTTGTCAGTCTTTTGCAATAAATCCTTATTTCATTCTGAGGTTGCTAACCATCTCTCTACAGACACTAGATTAGGAACTTTTTGAGAAGGGTTCCAGATGGATGCAATGTCTCCAGCTACTCTTGAGGGAATATTTGTCCTACAATTTGGTTGGAAAAAATGTTGGAATGTTGAACATTCCAGTGACACAAGGGGAAATTAACGCTGCAATTTGCATGAGAAAGTTTACAAGCTTCATGAATGTTTTTAGACACTCTTGTGAACTGCTTCATGAATGTCATTTGTAGGTTTTGGCAAAGGTTTGCTTCCCAATGAGATACTGGAGATACGGGCTAAATTAATAGCTAAATAGGACAGATGATTCTTTATACCGTTAGAGCCGTTAGCTCATCTATAGCAGTAGTAGGCCCCAGTACCACAGAGAATCTTTATTAATATCTTTATTTGTTAATAATTTGCAGTGTAAACTTACAACAGTTAAACAGATTCTATTTCAGCTATACAAAGGCCAGTGGAAAGTTGATGTGCTCACAAAGCCAAAATTAAGAAGTTACATTCAGTTTAAAAATAATTTTATGACAGAGCCATATGTTGCTTGTAATTTAAAAAGAAGGCAGCGATCATTATGTGCACAGCTGAGAGCTGGAGTCCTGCCTCTCGCTATTGAAGTGGGGCGATACAAAGGGTTACTGGAGGAGCAACGGTTGTGTTTTATGTGACTTAGATGTTCTGGAAGATGAGTTTCATTTCCTGTTTTATTGTCCGGTATATAATAATCTAAGAATGTCCATGTTTGAAAACATTCAGAGTAAAAATCCAGATTTGTTTTGGTTATCAGATGGTGAAATGTTAAGTTGGCTTTTGACAAAGACATTTTTAAGTTAGCAAAATTTATAGAGAGAGCCTGGAAACATAGACAAAGTGTATTGTATCCTACTATGTAAGATACTGTCTTTGTAAATGTATGGTCATTATAATTTTTCTTCTTTTTATTATTATTATTTATTGTCAAATAGTGTCTTATAAGCCTATATGGGCTGGGCATGTATTGTGCATGACAGTTAAATAAAATTTATTCATTCATTCATTCATATACCAAAAACAATTAGTGTCTGAATAAACAGGAACATTTCTCTTTGGATTGCATCTGAACAGGTGCTTTACTGAAAATTTCCAGTATCAGTTACTGTATGTGCATAATCAAGAGTACTGTACGTTGAGGTTATGTAGATGTTTCTTTATATCTGGACCTTTTTTATACTGTGTTCCCTCTAATGACCCGTTTTTATCACATGGATCAAATGTTCTATTTTGTTTATAGGTTTTATAAATAAAAAAGGCCATTCGTTTACTCACAAAGTGATACTTTCCCATGAGAACAATGAAGAGCCTACGTTATATTCTTCTGTCTAACTCATTCCTCTTAAGAAGCAAAACTACCACTGTTATTTATCCCAACCTTGAGCTTATTGACTAATGGTCAAATTACTATATTGGGGCAAATTCATCAATTTGATGTCTCCTGGCATCCGTTTGTGCACCTAAAACCTGTTTTTGTTACAAGTTTTTTGTGTTAAATGTTGCTGAAAGATGTGGACCAATACCAAATCATGTTAAAAAAGAACAACTTTAAAATCCAAAAATTCCATTAGTCATGCTTTGGATTAAAGATGTCTGCTTATGTATTCATTTCATGCTGAAATCTGAATAAAACCCAAATGGTTCAAACATGATCTACATTAATTGTTGGTTTGCTTTGGGAACAAGTGACTGCTTTGAACTCGACACCAGAACTTGCTTCTATTCAGTGTTAATGAAGTATGAACACGCTTTTTTCAAGTTGTGCATGGCTGTCCTTTGTAATAAACGCCTTGTCTGGTGTGACTGCATATCCTCCAGATGTAGGAAATATGCAGCTCAGAGGAGCAGATCGTTTTAACGACTCAGCTGTAGTTTTGATCTTCCAGCTAATAGTCTGGTTCAGCTGCTTTACATCAGGAAACAACAGCTGCCACAGCACACACCACAG